>SJYO01007492.1:35999912-36052511 GCA_006410555.1 Capra ibex | reverse complement strand
TAAGTCTTTTGCTTCTAGTACCGTAGACCAGGGTAGTGAAGCACCCTTTATCTACCCCGTTGTCACAGTCTGAAATAAAACCCCCCGAGGTTTTAGTGACGTCTACCACGAACGTCGGTACTTTAATTTTCTGCGAATGAGGAACCTTCTTTTCAATACTGGTTGGATCTATCGTATAAGTTTTCGTCTCTGTAATGAAACGGCTGACTCCAGGCAGATCAATTCCGATACCAAAAAGGACACCAGTACATACCTACACTCTCAACCTGACACTTCTTCCGACTCGTGGTTTCTTAACTACGAAAACTTGACACCACAACCTCTTCTGAGAACTCTCAGGGAACCTGACGTTCCTCTAGGTTGGTCAGGTAAGACTTCCTCTAGTCGGGACCCTAAAGATACCTTCCTTACTACGACTTCGATTTTGAGGTCATGAAAAGGTGGAGTACGCTTCTCAACTGAGTAACCTTTTCTGAAACTACGACCTCCCTAACCCCCGTCTTCCTCTTCCCCTGCTGTCTCCTACTCTACCGGCCTACCATAGCGACTGAGTTACCTACACTTAGACTCACTTGAAACCCTCAACCACTACCTGTCCCTCCGGACCACACGACGCTAAGTACCCCAACGTTTCTCAGCCTGTGCTGACTCACTGACTTGACTTGACTTAGTCACTAAAAATAAGAAGGTACTACCATAGGTACTTAGAAGACCGGGTTGTGTTACGTGAGATCGTCACACACAGACATACACACACGGACGAACGCAAGTATGGTGTCATCGTACGACGACGGAGACGATTCACCGAAGTCAGTACAGGCTGAGACACGTTGGAGTATCTGCCGTCCGGTGGTCCGAGGGGGCAGGGACCCTAAGAGGTCCGTTCTTGTGACCTCACCCAATGGTAAAGGAAAAGGTTACGGACTTTCACTTTTCACTTTCACTTCAGCGAGTCAGCACAGGATGAGAAGGCTGGGGTACCTGACGTCGAGTGGTCCGAGGAGACAGGTACCCTAAAAGGTCCGTTCTCATGACCTCACCCCACGAAGATATATTGACTGTTACCGTACTATCCATCTTGATATACCATTAAAGTTATATTTTAGTCATCCTAAATGTATTGGTTTGGTTTGTAAAGTGCAAAGTATATACGAATAAAGATGGTACCTTTACTATTTACTTTAATAGACACTACGAATTAGTTTTGTTATCTTGGTTATCATTTATGTTTTACTGTTGTTAATCCCTGTCTACCATAACAAAAATAAAATGGAGTTGAACAATGAATGATCTGTACCACCTGTTGCGTCACTTTCTCAGAGTCACGGAGATAGTAAAAGGTGTATGTGAGGGATGAGAATCATGTATTGTTATCGAGAAAGGATAACCATCATATGGGTATTTATACGATATCGAAAATGTTTTCTTAGCTAGTGAAGGATTCGTACCGTCACCTTCCAGTCATAGTATCTACCGTTGGAATTCTTTTTGTATTTAGATGCACGAGATAAAAGTAAATGAAAATATCTTGTGGTCCAATTCCCTTGTTTTATCAGAAACTTTATTTCGTCTGTGATATATACTTTCGACCGACATGAGATGCAAAATAGAAAGTGTTTCTTTTATTCTCATTAAACACATTGATACACGACAAAAGTATTTTCAATGAATTTTATAAGGGACGATGGTATAAATTATTTGGACTTAAGGATTAGTCGAACAATCAGTAAGTCACAGACACCGTATAGGTCCGAGTAATGTGGTACGGTGTCCCTCATATTCCTTCTGTAAAAGGAACCATTATAAAAATAAATGACTGACATTGTATCCTCAACTAACTCCCTTTACAAGGAAAAATGATGTCTGAACGTTTGATATTGGTAATAAAAGGTAAAGACGGAAATCCCAACTGAACCGTCATATTTAAATATAAATTTCATATAACTATTAAAAGTCTTTCGCCCCCAATTAGGATAATTAACCCTAGAGGTTTACCTGAGTTCTTTCAATTTTGATTTCGAATGACAGGTAGGAAAAAAATAAAAGGGAACATAGTGATAAAAGGACAGTCGTCTGTTTTCTATTTGTGATGAGAGTACATTAAAATGACCCGTTCACACCGTGCCCCCTCATCTCACCCATTTTTGTCTGGTAAGTATTAAGTCACAATTCCCCCAATCTTGTGTAGTCACCGGTTTATTTCCCTGTCACCGGATAAAGAAACGACTATCCTTTAATCACAGTGACCGTGTCGGTACAAGGTCTCCCTTTTTTCTTCTTCTTATACGTAAAGAGTTCGTGAAGTACTCTTTACATGTGTGTAAGAAACTTTCTCCGAATACATACATAGGGTTTCCTGCACCCCTTTGTAGGTAGAGACACATAGGGGAATGGTCTTCGATAAAGAGGACGTTTTGACGTGGTAGACTTTTTATGTTTCACTGGAGTGTTGGTCGTATATATTTTTACGAAAAATTCATCATGACTGTTCTAGTGTGTATCTTTATCCACAGTCGAAACTGGTTCATTGAGTTTAGTACAATGTCTCAAAAGGAGAAATTCATGGATCGAAGTGATATCCATATTCCTTTGGCTCCTTATTTCATTTAAGGTATCCAGTCCTTGTCTCGGTTTTGAGCTGGGACGGGAGATCTTGTCTAGTTGAGGGAGTGAACTTCAACCATATAATGTGACTTCCGTTGTAGTATGTTCATAGCTTATTTCTGAAATTCGATAATATGATCTCTCCGAAGTCTGTTTTGAGCTTAACTAACTTTGAAAGGAGACTTTGAACTTAGTTTCGTTCGGGGTAAAGAAGGGACATGAAGGAGAGAACATCACTTCCTAGGTTTCTATCGTGTGTTTACCTACAAAGAGACTATGGACACCGAATAGTCATTCTTATCTTCATTACCTTTAGAGTACTCTTTCGGACGAGAATTTTCTAAAGGTTAGGTTAAAAACTTGAGTTTTCCGAACTTAATCAAAGTCTAATTGTAGGTTCAGAAAGTTTCATGTAGAAGGTCCTAACTCAATAGTTCTCCTGTAATCTACGACTTAAAATCCAAGTTAAAAACACCGTTCTCCACTCTATGTCCGTTTATAAGCAAAAAAGAAAAAGTCGTCCCATTCGGGGTAAAAGGTGAAAAGAGGGGGGTGGACACTAAAAAAAGGGTTAATGTGAAAGTAATGGAAGAGTATTTTACTAAGGTGCACGTGTACATATATGCGTATGAGCTGGTGTGTATACTTTATTTTACGAAAAGTCACAAAACGATTTCGTCGCCATTGAGTCGTTCACCAGAATGAAGGAAACACTATAAGGTATCTACGGTTGCGATCCTCTTAATTCTCAGGTTTTTATGACTCAAAGTTACAGGAGTTTTACATGAAGTCACTTCCTTTACAGTAAGGTCAAGGGGACTATGTTACACCGACGATAAGAAAAGGACACAGACTAGGGGTCGATGAGGAGTCTTGTCTATACTGACCCGACCAACGGTTGGAAGAAGAGTTCAAAGAAGAGGGTTGACGTCCAGTCGATGGTAACCACGTTTATAGATATTCTGTTCGTTCACCGTTCCCATAATGTGTCTACTCGGATGGAGTCAGACGGGACCTCTTAAACTTCGTTCTTCTTTATACTAAATATTAAGTCTCATCTCCGAAAACAGATTGAGAAACACTGGGATCCCTGACATCGTGTGGTCCAAGAGGACAGGAAGTTATAGATGGTCTCAAACGAGTCTAAGTACAGGTAGTTCAGTCACTACGATAGGTTGGTTGGCAGAGTAGGAGACGGTGGGGGTCAGGAGTTAGAAAGGGGTGTAGTCCCCGAAAAGCTTACTCAACCCAGAAACGTAGTCCACAGGTTTCATAACCACTAAGTGAAAGTCATAGTCAGGAAGATTACTTATAAGTCCCAACTAAAGGAAATCCTAACTGACTAAACTAGAGGAACGACAGGTTCCCTGAGAACTCTCAGAAGAGGTCGTCGTGTCAACCTTTCGTAGTCAAGAAGTCACGAGTCGGAAGAGATACCAAGTTGACAGTGTAACCCTGTACTGATGACCTTTTTGGTACCGACACTGATATACCTAGTGTATTGTCTATGTTGATTTGTATCACATATAATCAATTTCTTTGTCTTAGATCATAAAAAATTGTACAGTGTCTTCATAAGGTTGTTCTTCTTAAAGTAGGGTTGGATGAAAGTCGTTCGGATAAGTAGACACAGAAAAGGTTTAGAAGGAAAACTCCTATCAAGAGGACGACTCCAGATCACAGATATCTCTCAATCGTGAGGGAACTTCAAAGTGTGACATCGGGACCCACGAAACGGTTGAAGTTTTCTTCTTTCACGAAGTGTAGAGTAACATGTTTAACTCCGTTTACAATTACGCTATATACATTTACAAATAAAAATACCTTGATTATATATTAGACAAAAGTAATTTTAGATGGTTCCATAATGAACGGACGTCTGACGTGTCTAAACTTTCAACTACCGGTAATATACCCCCTTTTTTCGTAAACTTTTGTAAAGTCAAATCATGACTCTGTTCTCTTTATATTTGACTCCCACCAAAGACAACCCTTGAACTTTTACGAGACGACACCTATTCCGACGATTGCAGTTACCCTTTCCTTTCTTTTCTCGTTTCTATACATAAAGAAATCGGAAAAAAAAAAAAGGGGGGGGCTCCCTTGAAATTAAGTCGTACGGAGATTTTTGACTACGTCTAAGGTTCAAAGAAACATTATATTGTGGAGAGGTGTTTTTACCAGTGAAAGAGACTTTGATAGGGTTGATAAAGTTNTTTTCTCGTTTCTATACATAAAGAAATCGGAAAAAAAAAAAAAGGGGGGGCTCCCTTGAAATTAAGTCGTACGGAGATTTTTGACTACGTCTAAGGTTCAAAGAAACATTATATTGTGGAGAGGTGTTTTTACCAGTGAAAGAGACTTTGATAGGGTTGATAAAGTTAATTCCTTACGGTAAGTCGACTCCCAGAAGGGGTACTTCGAGTCACCGTTTCTTAGACGGACGGTTCGTCTTCTGACCCAAACTAGGGATCCAGCCCTTATACGGGACCTCTTTTTCTACCGTTAGGTGAGGTCATAAGAACGGACCTCTTAGAGCCCCTGTCTGCTCGGACCGCCCGATGTCAGGTACCTCAACGGCCTGTTCTGACTTGTTGATTCGTATGTTTCAACGTACGGTTCCTTGTCTCCCTTTGTGTCCTTCGACCTTCTCCGACTCTTTATTTCATAAAGGAAGACATAGTCATTTGTTCCTACAGTGTTAGTGGCCACTAACGTCGGTGGCAATTACCACTCGACTCCCTTGAATCCTTCCTTTCTTATGAACGTCGGTGGCAATTACCACTCGACTCCCTTGAATCCTTCCTTTCTTATGAACACAAGACCGTTGGTAATCTGACGTCGGTAAGGGATACCACTCAGGACTATTTTTTTAGAGTCCTACACTTTTATCCTATCACCGGGGTCTCTCGACTCCACGCGTACTTTCCTTACTAAAGTCACTCGGGTCTGAGAATATATAAGGGTATGTATCTTTTCACGATTTAAGGAATTAAATCCAATATATCTAAAAATGGAAATAAAAACACCAACCCTAAAAAAAAGTAAAAATGTCACGAGATAACCAAAGACGGTACGTCGTCACACTTGGTCTACGTTAATATGTATGTAGAGGAAGGCGATATCGGAGGAAGGAGAGGGACGTAGGGCCGGGAGATCCAGTAGCGTCTCGTGGTCGGACCCGAGGGACACAATGTGTCGTTGAAGGGTAGTCGGTAAGTAAAATGTAGACTACCACATACATACAACTACGATGAAAGAGGTAAACAGGGTAAGGTCTTCAGTTAAGAGATGTAGACACAGAGGTAAGAAAGAGACTCTTATCTAAGTGGGTATTGTAAAAAAGATCTAAGGTATATGTACACAATATCAGATATAAACAAAAAGAGGAAGACTGAATGAAAGACATATTGTCCGAGATCCAAGTAGGTGGAGTGATCTTGACAGAGTGTCAGTAAGGAATATACTGACTCATTATAAGGTAATTATAAAGTGACATCCATACTCGGTGTAGAAGTCATAAAGTGAGACACATAAATGGTAAGTAGACAACTACCTGCACATCCAACGAAGGTGCAGAACTGATGACATTTGACACGACGACACTTGTAACCCCACGTTCACAGAAAAAGTCAATACCAGAAGAGTTCCATTTACGGGTCATTACCCCAACGACCTAGTATACCACCAAAATAAATTAATTGTTATCAGAAAACTACAAGTCTGATGGACGGGAATAAACGCTTTTAAGATATATTGGACCGAGGACGTGAGTGGAGGAGTCTCGTTGAGAGAGTCTAGTGAACTCTATGACAGAGGACCCGCACTTCAGGATGTTTAAGGGTTACTTATTTTGTGTTGAGAGTCGAAACTCCAACACTTATAAAAAAATTCAGTTGTTTCGTTACTTTCTTAGAACTGATCTAGAAAAGTCCTCTCATACCGAGATTGTACACTGAAGGATGCCTTGACACTCTTTTATGTAAAGTTAACAAAATTCGGTGGTACTTCAAACACCAGTAAACAATGTTGTCGGGACAATCCTAGAGAAAGAAAAGAAAGGACAGATCGGGTCAAGAGTGGACAAATTATTCGTTCTCTTGAAATAGTCGGAGAGGTCCGAAAAAACGAACAGGAGAGACACATCTCAATGTGTCGTACTTTGTTGAACTGGGTGTCGGTTCCTCATCCTAAATATTGTGTAGAAATACCTTTTTTATCTCAATAGTGATCTCACCCCGATAAATTTCTGTCCCTAATTCATAAGTGTAAACCCCTAACGAGTGTAGATCGTATTTATGTCTGTCTACCAACAAAAATAAAAAAATAAAAAATAAAAAAACCATTCTACCAACAAAAATTTATTTATAAAAAGTAATTATTTAAACTTTCAAGTCAAGTCAAGTCAGTGAGTCATCACAAACTGAGAAACGCTGGGGTACTTAACGTCGTACGGTCCGGAGGGACAGGTAGTGGTCGAGGGTCTCAAGTGAGTTTTGAGTGTAGGTAACTCAGCCACTACGGTAGGTCGGTCGAGTAGGAGACAGCAGGGGAAGAGGAGAACGGGGATTAGAGAGGGTCGTAGTCTCAGATAAGGTTACTCAGTTGAGAAGTGTACTCCATCGGTTTCATTACCTCAAAGTCGATATTGTAGTAAGGAAGGTTTCTTTAGGGTCCCGACTAGAGGAAGTCTTACCTGACCAACCTAGAGGAACGTCAGGTACCCTGAGAGTTCTCAGAAGAGGTTGTGGTGTCAAGTTTTAGTAGTTAAAAAGTCGTGAGTCGAAAGAAGTGTCAGGTTGAGAGTGTAGGTATGTACTGGTGGCCTTTTTTTTATCGGAACTGATCTGTCTGGTAACAACCGTTTTATTACAGTTACGAAAACTTATACGATAGATTCAACCTGTATTGAAAAGAAGGTTCCTCGTTCGTAGAAAATTAAAGTACCGACGTTAATGGTAGACGTCACTAAAACCTCGGGGTCTTTTATTTTAGACTGTGATAAAGGTGACAAAGGGTAGATAAAGGGTACTTCACTACCCTATCCTACGGTACTAGCAGCAAAAGACTTATAACTCGGAATTCGGTTGAAAAAGTGAGAGGAGAAAGTGAAAGTAGTTCTCCGAAGAATCAAGGAGAAGTGAGAGACGGTATTCCCACCACAGTAGACGTATAGACTCCAATAACTATAAAGAGGGTCGTTAGAACTAAGGTCTAACACGAGGGAGGTCGGTTCGCAAAGAGTAGTACATGAGACGTGTCTTCAATTTATTCGTCCCATTGTTATACGTCGGAACTACATGAGGAAAAGGATAAACCTTGGTCTTACAACAAGATACGGGCCAAAATTGACAACGAAGGACTGGACGTATATCCAAAGAGTTCTCTGTCCAGTCCACCAGACCATAAGGGTAGAGAAAGTCTTAAAAGGTGTCAAATAACACTAGGTGTATCAGTTTCCGAAACCGTATCAGTTATTTCGTCTTTATGTACAAAAAGGCCTTGATAGAAGAAAAAGGTACTATCTGTTTTAATTTAAAGTTCCGAAGGTTGAACCTTCAGGTACTTTTAATAGATTTAAGTTTGAGGTAAATCTAAAAAGTTCTACAAAAGTAGGCGAATGAGTAGTAGAAGTTTAACTTGGAATACATGAGTTTGTGGTCACTAGGTCTACTTAGTTATTGTTATTGTATTTTATTACTATTGAGTCTCAAATTATCACAGTACTGTTTTGATTATAAAGTGAATGTAAAAACCTGTTACTATACGACTCTTAAAGTATACACTTAAACTGATGGTAAATTATGTTATAAAAGTAAGTTTTGATATTAAAAGTAAGGTTCCTTACGAAATGTTTCATTAAGGACTTGTATTATCTTCGTACTTACACTCCGACTAGAGAAGATAAGAACCATTAGGGTTGGGATACAAACGTACGACCTATTTAAATAACGAACACCTTCACCAGTTTGTCCTCTACCGTCCTCACTTACAACTGTAAGATCCTTAGTCGTTTGATTTTACCTGACCTTACCCACTTAAATTGAGTCTACCGGTAATATAGATGATGACGCCCGTCCTTAGGGAGTCTTCTTTACCTCATCGGTAGTACCAGTTGTTTTCTCAGACTTTACGTCATGAACCTATGTTCGAGTTTTTGTTGTCTTACTAGAGACTAGTAAAGGTTCCGTTTGGTAAGTTATAGTGTCGTTAGGCTCGGATATAGGGTTGGTCATTACGACTTCTTCGACTTCAACTTACCAAGACACTTCTTTCTATTCTGGAAAATTTTGATTTTGGGTTTTTTCTACAGGAAAAGTATATTCCCTGACCTTACGTTTTTATCCTTGAGTTCTTTGTGGACTTCTGTGTCCATTTAAACCGGAACCTTATGTCTTACTTCGTCCCGTTTCCGATTATTTCAAAAAGGTTCTTTTACGTGACCAGTATCGTTTGTTGGAGAAGGTTGTTGTGTTCTCTTCTGAGATATGTACCCGTAGTGGTCTACCAGTTGTGGCTTTAGTCTGACTAATATAAGAAACGTCGGTTTCTTCCCTTTCGAGATATGTCAGTCGTTTTTGTTCTAACCCTCGACTGATACCAAGTCTAGTACTTGAGGTATAATGGTTTAAGTCTGAATTTAACTTCTTTCATCCCCTTTGGTGATCTGGTAAGTCCATACTGGATTTAGTTTAGGGAATACTAATATGTCACCTTCACTCTTTATCTAAATTCCCTGATCTAGACTATCTATCTTACGGACTACTTGTTGCCTGTCTCCAAACACTGTAACATGTCCTCTATCCCTAGTTCTGGTAGGGGTACCTTTTCTTTACGTTTTTTCGTTTTACCGACAGACCCCTCTGGAATGTTTATCGACACTTTTCTCCTCTTCGTTTTTCGTTTCCTCTTTTCCTTTCTATATTCGTAGACTTACGTCTCAAGGTTTCTTATCGTTCCTCTCTTTTCTTTCGGAAGGATTCGCTAGTTACGTTTCTTTATCTCCTGTTCTTGTCTTACCTTTTCTGATCTCTAGAGAAGTTCTTTTCATCTCTATGGTTCCCTTGTAAAGTACGTTTCTACCCGAACTATTTCCTGTCTTTACCATACCTGGATTGTCTTCGTCTTCTATAATTCTTCTCCACCGTTCTTATGTGTCTTCTTGACATGTTTTTTCTAGGAGTGCTGGTTCTATTAGTGCTACCACACTAGTGAGTAGATCTCGGTCTATAGGACCTTACACTTCAGTTCACACGGAATCTTTCGTAATGATGCTTGTTTCTCTCACTTTCACTACCTTAAGGTCAACTCGATAAAGTTTGGGACTTTCTACTACGACACTTTCACGACGTCAGTTATACGGTCGTTTAAACCTTTTGAGTCGTCACCGGTGTCCTGCCCTTTTCCAGTCAAAAGTAAGGTTAGGGTTTCTTTCCGTTACGGTTTCTTACGAGTTTGATGGCGTGTTAACGTGAGTAGAGTGTGCGATCATTTTATTACGAGTTTTAAGAGGTTCGGTCTGAAGTCGTTATACACTTGGCACTTGAAGGACTACAAGTTCGACCAAAATCTTTTCCGTCTCCTTTATCTCTAGTTTAACGGTTGTAGACGACCTAGTAACTTTTTCGTTTTCTCAAGGTCTTTTTGTGGATGAAGACAAAATAACTGATACGGTTTCGGAAACTGACACACCTAGTATTGTTTGACATATTCTAGGTATCTCTACCCTTATAGTCTGGTGGACTGGACGGAGAACTCTTTGAATATACGTCCAGTCCTTCGTTGTCAATCTTGACCCGTACCTTGTTGTCTGACCAAGGTTTATCCTTTTCCTCATGCAGTTCCGACATATAACAGTGGGACGAATAAATTGAAGATACATCTCATGTAGTACTCTTTACGATCCGACCTTCTTCGTGTTCGACTTAGTTCTAACGACCCTCTTTATAGTTATTAGAGTCTATACGTCTACTGTGGTGGGAATACCGTCTGTCACTTCTTCTTGATTTCTCGGAGAACTACTTTCACTTTCCCCTCTCACTTTTTCAACCGAATTTTGAGTTGTAAGTCTTTTGCTTCTAGTACCGTAGAGCAGGGTAATGAAGTACCCTTTATTTACCCCTTTGTCACCTTTATCACAGTCTGAAATAAAAAGACCCGAGGTTTTAGTGAAGTCTACCATTAACGGCGGTACTTTAATTTTCTGTGAATGAGGAACTTCCCTTTCAATACTGGTTGGATCTGTCGTATAAGTTTTCGTCTCTGTAATGAAACGGTTGTTTCCAGGCAGATTAGTTCCGATACCAAAAAGGTCACCAGTATGTACCTACACTCTCAACTTGACACTTCTTTCGACTCGCGACTTCTTAACTACTAAAACTTGACACAACAACCTCTTCTGAGAACTCTTAGGGAACCACGTTTCTCTAGGTTAGTCAGGTAAGATTTCCTCTAGTCAGGACCCATAAGAGACCTTTCTTACTACGATTTCGACTTTGAGGTCATGAAACCGGTGGAGTACACTTCTCAACTGAGTGACCTTTTCTGAGACTACGACCCTCCCTAACCCCCGTCCTCCTTTTCCCTTGCTGTCTCCTACTCTACCGACCTTCCGTAGTGACTGAGGTACCTACACTTTGACTCACTCGAGACTCTCAACCACTACCTGTCCCTCCGGACCGCACGACGTTAAGTACTTCAACGTTTCTCAGTCTGTTACTGACTCACTGACTTGATTTGACTGGAGATTCATTGTTTCACTACACTATTCTCTAAACTAAGTTCCCTCTGATAATGTTATCCATATATCCTCTCGATGACACAACCTTCTTTAAAAGATTATTCCTTCTCTCTAAGTTGAGTGGAGACTTATGTTCCTTTTAACTACAATATTGGTTCCTCGATCCACCCCTACTTTCTGACCTTTTAATGGTTATCTTTTGTTGGTCGTATTCCTCCCTAAGTCCAATTTGGTCGAATCGTTCTAAGAACCATTTTAACCTGTTACACCTCCACTTGTACCTTTATGTTTTTAGTTCCCGATCAACTCTTCTTTAAAGTTTTGTCAGACTCATTTTGGTAAGTTCATCTCTTAGATAATCTTGAATGTTGTAATTCTCTTAGAATATTATCAAATAGTAAAGGTTGTCGAAGAACGAAGGGTAGACCTAAGAGAATAGTAAACACTAAAATCTACCTCTTTCGGATTAGAAGATAGAAAGAAGATTGGTCTCTGTTCCACCATGACGAAAGAAAATACTTTAAACAGTTGTGGATAAGAAAGTAAGTAATCCCGAAGGGACCACCGAGTCCCCAATTTCGCAGACGGACGTTACACCCTCTGGACCCAAACTAGGGAACCAACCCTTCTAGGGGACCTCTTTCTTTGCCGTTGGGTGAGGTCATAAGAACGGACCTCTTAGGGTACCTGTCTCCTCGGACCACCCGATGTCAGGTGCCCCAGCGTTTCTCATCCTGTACTGACTTGCTGAAGTGAAGTGAAGTGAAGTAAGAAAGTAAAGGAAAGAAATCTGAAACGACATACTAACGGAGGATGACAGAGTCCTGAGGACAAAAGGCGGTTTCCTGTCGTCTATGAATTGTAGAGGAATATTCCGAGGAAAGTGTAAGAAACGAAAAGGAAGAAGAAAAAAAAAAAAAAAAAAACGACAAATCTAATACGAAGAGAAGAGACCGAAAACAAAGATGGAATAAAACCAGAGATCTGGTGTCATAAACGCAAAGAAGAAATTTCGAGGGTGACAAATTGAAGGAGAAGGACAACAAAGGAACCGGGTGTAAAAGGAAATGGTCTTAATTCACGATCGAGGGACGACGAGTCTAAGGAAATCAGAATTGTAGAGTCTTCACAAAAGAAAGAACGTAAACGATCCTTTCAAAGAATGATCTCAGGAGGTGGGACACCGAAACACATGAAACTTATGAGTCATTTGACGTTCGTAACTTTGGAGTATACAACTAAACATTTATTCTCCTTTCTCGACCCTACAAGTCTTTTGCACCTACTGACATTTCAGAGTCCAATTTATTGTTAACCAAAGACTTAACTGAGTGACCTGAGTGACCCATACTTAAACTCGTTTGAGACCCTATGTCACCTCCCGTTTCCTCGGACCAGAGTTTCTCATCCTCTGTTGAATCGTTGACTTGTTGTGGGACTAGTTACACAACCGGACTTTTTATAAGTCCCTTTTCTTGATCCTATAAGTTATAGAACTCCCGATTATGGTTTCTCTTAAATCTCTTCTTAAATCCACTAATTATTTTAAATTGACTCACAATGTCTTTAATAATTAAACAAAAATACATGAAAAGTACCACACACAGAAATAAGGAACACCGACCGTGTAATTTCAAGTGATATCTCTACCTAAACCTGTAAACAAGTAAGAAGACTAAGAATATTTAAATAAGTTGTTATAATGAAACGTACTAAAGACAAGTAAGTCTTTTGATTCTAGTACTGTAGACCAGGTCAGTGAAGTACCGTTTATCTGTCCCTTTGTTACCTTTGTTACTGTCTGAAATAAACCCCCCGCCGAGATTTTAGTGACATTTTCCACTGACGTCGGTACTTTAACTTTCTACCAACGAGGAACCTTCTTTTTAAAACTGGTTAGAGTTGTCGTATAAATTTTCGACTCTGTAATGAAACGGTTGTTTCCAGGTAGATCAGTTTCGATACCAAAAAGGTCATCAGTACACACCTACACTTTCAACCTGATAATTCTTTCGACTCACAACTTCTTAGTTACGAAAACTTGACACGAGAACTCTCAGGGAACCTGACGTTCCTCTAGGTTGGTCAGACGGGATTTCCTTTAGTCAGAACTTATAAGTAACCTTCCTGACTACGACTTCGACTTTGAGGTTATAAAACGGTGGACTACGCTCCTTGACTGTGTGATCTTTTCTATTACGACACTTTCTAACTTCCGCCCTTCTCTTCCTTTACTGTCTCCTACTCTACCAACCTACCGTAGTGACTGAACTACCTGTACTCAGACTCATTCAAGGTACTCAAACACTACCTGTCCCTTCGTACCGCACGACGTCAGGCAACCCAGCGTTTCTCAGCCTGTGTGGACTTACTGACTTGACTTAACTACAGGAGACACGAGTTTTATGGTACTACTCGTTTTATGATCATGTCATTTAGGGGATGTACACTTGTTCAAGGTAAAGTTCTCACACAAGGATTCAAGTTAAATATTTAGACTGTTTAAATCGGATCCATAGGTTGATTGTGTTAACTGATATATTATAAAATTATCTAAATATTATAAAAGTTTGTTTATTATGTATTCTTTATTTGTGTTTTTTTAATTGTAAAATTTGGAATGTCATGTCATGGAACTTTTCATGTCATCATGTTATGTTGTCGACCGTATGTCTCCGACCGTAGTTCACTTGTCCATTCTTCTCAATGACTGACCTTCTGCCTATTTCCCACCCTCTACTCTGTCGACTTCCTAACAGTCGTTATCCTGTACCTCCTGTTCGACGTTAAAGTGAGTGTGGACTGTTACTACGAAGCTTCTGGAAAAAATTTCAAAGCTTGAACTTCCAAGTATACATATCTGAGTGACATATCCGTTTTTATCTATAACCAAGAGAGGAGATGTCGAATCTGATACTGTAGTTTAGTGATGGTTTTACTATATTAAAAAGTTCATACCAACTTTTACTTCATGAAGTTCACAACGTCTACTTTACTTGTATCTCGAAATTTCTGTACATTACATGATCCCTCTGAACTGTATAAGTCCGTCAAGTCTCTTCCAGGTCAACTCTGCTGTACTTTCCGTCTCCTCACGATGTTCTACCTCGACCCTACATTCGTCTATGATCCTGTTGTCCTCGGAACGATTCCTTTCCCCACTGTACTGACCTAAACACTATGTTTTTGTATTTAGACCGACGTTATAACACTACTAATTAGAACACGCAGTTGACTTGTAACACAAATCTATAAACTAGTTTGTAATAAGACCTTCAGAGACACCCCTATAAAAACCTATTCTAATTATAAATTTAGTACCTGAAACTCGTTTCGTGTGACAGGAGGTTTACAGTCTCTCGGTCTCGGTCAGTCCACTTCCAAACTTATTTTAATTTTCTGATTGGAGGGGGTTCGTCGTCATTAAGACGGTCGGACATTAAGACGGTCGGACGCCAGGAAGACTTAGTTTGAAGTCTAAGTCAAGGAGAAACCCAGAAGCCGGGTGTTTCGTCTATAACCTAAACGGTTGGAGACCTTAGAGAACTTCGTAAGGAATTTTATTTATAAAAAAAACTAGAGACCGAGAGAAAGGGTAGAGAAAGAGATTTTCTCCACAACCGTTTAAGAGTATAAGATTCACACTCAAGTATCATGGAACCACAACCTTTGACTCTCTTTATCTAACTTTTCGGTTTATCCTTCATTTTATATGTCTCTTACCATTACACAACCTATCAAGTCCGTACTTTTCCCTGTTTTGTTTCTGAGAATCTAAAGACTAAATGCGTAGATTTAGACACCGCCACGAAAAGTAACTTCTCACAAATGGTCTTCTCCTGGTCAAACCTTTCTTTCTTATACTAACATCCAACCCTTTATCATTCACACTCTACGAAACTATTTAGGGTTTTCCGAGGTAATCACCAATTTATTTCGGATTCATTTTCTATGTCTAATGTGTGTTTGCACTTCCAATAGAAAAATATTCACCATTACTTTCTTCACTCGTGTTTGTTTTGTGTACTGTTATCTTCTTTCGTTCTAATTCAGAACTTTTTTATTTTATAAATTACTATCCGATACTCTGATCTTCGTATAGTTTTCAAATTTATTAGAATCCCAAAATTAGAAAATCATGTTATATATCTTCACTACACACACCTCCAGAAACACTTCGAGGTAACGATGTCCTTTCGTGACTGTGCAGAAGACGAAACCTAGAAGAACGAAGTAAGAAGTTTCTTGTTCAACCAATAAATGTGATAAAAGAATGAAAGAGTAGTTAGTCCTATAGTCCTGTCTTATAACATATTAATAATATTATCATGGACGTATCACCAGAAATAATAAGTAATTTTTTAACAGAAACTCATCGTGAAGGATCTGTATAAATACTCTCTCAATTTCTGAAGAAGTTCGATAGTTCTTGGGTTGAGATACAATTAAAATTTTTTACACCACCTTCGATAAAGAAACTAAAGAAAGTATTAAAGACGTCCTCGTTTTAGTGTTCACAAATGGTAGATCAACTTTTGTCTTAAATATTTCAAATATTGGAAGAGGTCTATATATTTAAGATACTCTTGCATCCGCGGAACTTATAATAACCTAAATAACTTATGATAACCTGAAGGATACGAAAAACACTACAAATTTCAATATGTGTATACTACGATAGACTAGACTATCGTTATGACTAAATAAATGAATATATATTACACAATGTTAGGTACTATTTCTAATCAAATAATCCTCTTGTTTCTCCTCCTCTATTTCTCGGGATGGACTTTACCCTATGTCCGTCCTCAGTCCCTTCAAAGTTTTCCAATCTTCTATAAATAGGGTGATTGTCCCTTACTATCTTTTACGTAAGGTCCTTCTTTTTTGTTGTACCGGTTTTCGTGTTTCCGTACTTTGTCAAACGAAAAAAATTTAGTTATAACGTCTACGTATGTTGTGCTTCCGTCTTTTACAGTTCTGTATATCTCTGTATCAATCATTTCATATGTAAGATCTCAATGTGTCTATCGTCCGATCTCTTAAACCACTAATAGCTCTCGACACATTACCTAAATTCATCCTTTCAATATGATTGATCTAAACGTATCATTCGTTATAACCTTAAGTATAACGATAAAAAAAGTTTATGTGTATTAAATAAAAGTTTACCAAGTCCTTTTTGACGTATATACATTATATAATAACATGTCCCTCTCTTTCGTTTGTAGTGTACAACTCCAGGAAATTACCTGGTCTTGGACCACCAGGCCTCAGCTGACTATTCTTTCATTTCCTCTCTCTTTCTCCGACTATAAGGAACCAAATACGTCTTTGGGTTATTTCGGGGACCGTACCCCGAACGAAACAAGTGCTTCCGGAGTCCACGGGAGAGTTCCCCACTTCCCCGTCTCACGGAAGAGTTCTCCCAGAATCTTCGGGTCCGTCCTTTCACTTGGGTCTCTTGGAGACACGAGGTCCCCCAATTGGACTTTTCCTCTCTCTCTCTCTCTTTCGTTCTGTGCCCCTGGTTTCGAGACTATCTCGTCTCCACAAAATAAGTTGTAACACATCCATAAATATGACAGAATGTTCTATCAACAAAAGCCGTCTCTATTTTAGTTTTGAATGTTCCTTTCTACTCCAGTAGGTATACTTTTTCTCTCCCAACATTTATTAGTGAAAATGGTATACCAAGTATTTTTCTCCCATGAAAGTGACATAACTTTTTGATTACTTTCTTTACGGACCTAAGAGTCGGGACCTTCTCCGAACGGAGAGGAGAATTAAGGACTTATAAGTCCTTAATTATTCCTTGTCTCTTAAGGACTGTCTAGATTTTGTCGTGTGTCCCTCGGAGGACAATTTACGAACGACTGTTAGTGTCTCAATTTTATTAATAATTTGGATTAACTTAACACATATTTACAAGTGACGTGATAAAAAAGTCCAAAAAAAGAACAAACAAATTTTAAAATTTGTAACTTTTTCTAAAATTACCCTTTATCTTTTGGGAAAATTTTGATAATCACTACTTGACTTCCCACCCTACCCCATCCCACCCTCCCTCCGAGTTCCCCTTCCCCAGTGCACATGTGGATATCGACTAAGGGTGGTGACATGTCATCTTTGGTTGTGTTGTAACACTTCGTTAACACAACGTTAACAAATTTAAATAAATTATATTTTTCATTTTTTATTTATGTTGAAGAACTCAATGTTACTCGAGGACTTAGAGATCGACAGAGAGGATCCGAAACTGGACTCTTTGACGTACGCTTAGAACCCACCTCCCCGGTTCTTATGTGTCTTCTCTTTTGACATGAAGTCTCGCTCCGTCTTCTTCGTCTACACCCCTTTGTACGTCTCCCCTCTCTCGGACTTTGGGGACCCTTTACCCTCGTACCCCACGTAAGGACTGACGAACTGAGACGGAGGTTTCCGGACCAAAACCACGTTCCAGACGGAGGAGAAAGACAGAGTCTCCAAGTACTTTATGGGACCATAGGAAGATTATTTAACAAATAATGAATAAAAAATAACAACGAATACTATAGAACTCACTAAGATCGGGAACACTTACTTATCTGAGGGTAGTTTAGGGGACCGTATAGACACTATTATCCACGCGACCTCGTACATACTTGGAAGAGGAGATTCGACTCTACCCCTTCTCTTCGAAGTGACCTCTCATACGCAACGTCTGAAGATCGAAGACGTAAAGTTACCTCAACTGCACCTTATTTGCATAATTGACCTTCATATTAAAAGTTAGTATGAAATGTCGAAAACTTTCTTATTTAGTGTACATATTACCCTTGTGTAGAAGTCCGGTGATTGAGTCCACACCCGGTCTCCCATACACCTTCATATAAACGAGAAAAAGTTACGACTTAGATTCAGGATAGAAGTCGAAAGGAAGATGGTGTCGTCTAAGACTCAAACGTGAAACTCAAGTCACCAAAAGGACAAAAGGAGACCTCTTCGTACAACCACACCTCTTCCGTTACCGTTGGGTGGGGTCATGAGAACGGACCTTTTAGGGCACCCACCTCCTCGGACCATCCGAGGCGGGTACCCCAACGCTTCTCAGTCTGTAATAACTTGCTGAAGTGAAAGTGAAAAGTGAAAGTACGTAACCTCTTCCTTTACCGTTGGGTGAGGTCACAAGAACGGACCTCTTAGGGTCTCGACCCCCTCGGACCACCCGACGACAGATACCCCAGCGTGTCTCAACCTGTGCTGACTTCACTGAATCGATGTCGTCGTCGTCGCACAACCACTCCCACTCGACATTGGGACCCAGTAGTAGTGACTACGTACGGACGGTAGAAGTTTCTAGAGGGAGTGGGAGACCAGAAGGACCGGGGGGAGGAGAGAACCCCAGAACTGGACGATGGACTCAAGCGGCCCTGAGAGACTCCGTCGAAGACCGGAGAATCAGGTATGGAAGAGCTCCCGGTCTGGGACGTCGACGAGGTGACGAACGTCCCCATCTCAGTATCGTGAGGTGAGTGACCCGAGGATAAAGGGGGTGTCCAAGACTCGTAAGACAAGTGGAAGGAGGGACTGAATCGTACACCTTCCCGTGTTCCCGGAAAGAGTTCGGAAAGAGAGGTAGAACGATAAAAAAATAAGCACTGACAATTCCTTCGTACTATGATAAAACGACGAGTGGGTTATAAGACAAGACCACAAGTGTACACTGAAAGAAACCCCTTTTTTTTTTTTTTTTTTGTTACTCTTCTTTATTGTAAAGGAAGATCTGTACACGTTATCAAAATTCTTAACCGTGCACCGTATAGTACACCGAATGGTACAAAGTAAGAGGAAACGGTTCCACAGTCACAATGACATTCAGTAAATCTGTATACCTAACACACAATGATGTCGATTAAGTCCTCTTGAACTGACTGTGTGTTACATATATCGTACGACTACGAATAAGAGTCTAACCTGTTAAAAATCATCGGAGGAATTAGAATGTTGAGTCTGTGGTTATCCCAGATGTATTAAACCGAAGAAGGTTTATTTGATTTACTATGTCTCTCATCATTAATTTCTGTCTTCTTTAAAATTGAAATAAATGTAACAATAAATACTATTACTCTTTATCATCGAAATACAAGATTTAAAGATACCTTGTAAAATTGTGTCACCTTACATAAATGAGTACATGTTATCTCTGTGTAATAAACACCACCAATACTACAGATATCCTAGTACTTATGACTTCATCACTTATGACTTGATACCGAGATTCCTCGTTATGACCCAGGCACAGAGGTTCGGAGACCAGTGTAAAGTAATCGGTTTTATGGTAAACCGAATACCTAGTAAATGGTTGTAGAAACACTTTTTTCAGTCGGAGTAGTTGTAACTTTTGGTCGAGAAGGTGTATTGAAAAAAGGATATAATGTGAATTATCCATACAAGGTTTAAGAAAGTATCGGAGGACTAGAAGTCTTGGACAAGATGGACGTTCAAAATGTAAAAAGTACGGTATAGTGGAAGTTTTGTACACTTGGTCGGTCGTGTCTCAGCCTTCCTGAATGGTGAGAGGACTGGGACCGATTGTAGTAGTATTTAAGGAAACCGAAAGCCAGAATGTTGCGCCGACAGGTGATACAAAAACAACAACAACAACGACGAACCCTTAAAAACGAACAAAATAGAACAAAAATTAGTCAGTTTGGGTGTTTGAATCGGTGAAAAGATATAAAAAGTATCAAAGTAGTGTATGGTATCTACAATGAAATCGTGAAAGACCTCGTCGGACTACATATCTAATCAATATTAAAAGAGAAGGAAAAAAACCTACATGGTATAACAACTAAGTAATTGTAACTTGAGTGTCGGTTTCCGTAATATTGAGTACGGACTTTCTACGAATAGATGATACGTATAAAAAGGGGTATTCCGTGTAGTGTCGAAGAACATAAACCCTTGAGATCTATTGTGAAGTCATGTTACGAATTTACGTAAAATTTGTTACGTTAGGAAAGGGACAGATTTTTTTTTTTTTTTTTTTTTTCATGTTTTCACGTATTCTTCCACCGTGATTTAACTGATGTTTTGTTTTTGAGGACATGTCACATTCTGGACTGTGTTTTTACGTCTCAGAGCGGAACAAGTCAGAGTCGACCTGTTGTCCGTGTCAGTCTACTGAGTTTTAAAACTGGTGAGTCGTACAAACGTTTACTAGACTTCTCCGAAGTTCATAACTAAAACTACAATACGTGTTTTAATCATTCAGTAGTTTAAGTGTTTATACCTTAAACACTTAGTACTCTTCATTGATATACACAAAGAAATGATTTATTTTGGTGTACATAAAAACTTGTTCTGATTTGACTATGGTATTCTTAACGAGACCTTTCGTCCGTATTTTGGATTACTTCAAGACCGGTGGTTTAAGATCTCAAGTGTGAATAATGTCCACTTTTAGTAATACTTTTAAATCTAAATAAGTTAATCCGATTATAAACAATCGATGGTTCGTTAAAATTTTTCGATCTATTATAAAAACGATGTCGATTATTCTATTTACGTAACGACGACGATGATTCAGTGAAGTCAGTACAGGCTGGGACACACTGGGGTATCTGCCGTCGGGTGGTTGACTGATACCATGTACAAGGATCGTCTTTGTCACAACGTTTAAGTAATTTATATCCCTTTAGTTGGTTAGACGATTGTCCCTAAGTGACTGTAAACTGTTGTTGGTTTATATAAATATCCCATTTAATGATATTATTTGTGTAGGTACACATCACACTCTTTGACTTAAATACCGATACATAGACTAGGGTCGTAGACTGATTCTTTACGTCTTCCAAATGGTTTCTCCAAACAAAAATTTACAACGAATATTTAACCTACCTCCTTTTCATAAAGACTAGGTTTGCTCTCATATTTTAATTTTGTATACATACCCTGGTGTCGTTTTAATTCGACTCATAAAGTCTGGTTTGTCCACAAATGAAGAATGAACAGTTAATGTCTGTATGTTATTACCTGTTATTTTAATACCGAAACTCGACACATTGAGAAGTATATTTTACAGTTTAAAGAACTTCTTGATCCTCCTTAAATCACAGTGAGTTAGACTTTTTTTTTCTCGTGGTGACTAAAGGTTTCAAATATATGTGTTTATATTGAATGAAATTGTGTTATATTATAGGTTGGACAGTATCGTGGATAGTCAATCTACTAATTAAAATGGAAGGTTTTATGTGTTTTAATTTTCAGTTAATTCAAACAAAAGACATGTTAATATTCTTTATTATCGTAGTAAATTCTACTGTAACTAACACTTTACTTGAAAGGTGACCATCGTCCTACCTTGGACGTAAAACGTTCTACTTGAGAAGTCGTAGTCCTCGAAGTTGTCGAGACCTCCTTTTCTTTTTCCGTAAAAATAAGAGTTATCTTACATATTGGTGTCCATAACTACATCAATGTCGAACTTTCGTATAAGAATTCGTAACTTTTACCGAGTCATCCCTTTACCTCACCCAAATTCAAAACTATTACGGTGTCATTTCTTATCTTGTTCTTTGAATTTAATATACGTGAAGTCATTTCATTGTTACATGTAAATGAAACGTCGAAAACTGTCCATTTCGGTATATACTGGGAGTCGACTGTATGTGTTGAGGGTGTCGTGACCGATCTAATATCAAATGGACAACCTTTAACACAAAGATCGGTACCAATCGTTGTAAGGTCTCGGTACACTCTCCAATATACTGTGTTTCTGTTCCGTAGGAGGAGAGAAATTCAGTAAAGAACTTTTTAATAGTGATGTAAAAATAAGGGGAACGGAGATGTCAGAGGAAACGACATTCAAGATATAAGTCGAGAAACGGGACACACTAAAAGTGAGGTGTGAACAGTTTCGGTTTTTAAATTTCTTTATTCTTTTGTTGTTTTTCCTGCATCGTAGGAGAGTGTTTCAAAAATGTCGACCGTCTTTCTTCTCACACTTCAACGGAAAAGAAAAGAAAAAAGGTTCTCCGAAACTTTTCCTGAGACTAGGGGAGTGATCTACGATTTATACTGTTTACACTTGTTTTCCATTTCACCAGTGATGACCAACAAATGTACTTTTATAGACACTTAACAATACTAAATTAAGTTTAGACTACCAGAGTCTATCAAATTCGTGGACTCTTACACTCAACTCTACTACAGGTCTGAAGAAAGGTAGAGGGAAATGTCTTAGTGTATTGGTAGTCCCCTTCACTCAATTGTTCGAAACTCTTGTGTGGTCGTCGTGTCGAAAGAAGATCCTAGATCCTCTTCCGTCCACTTCCTGGAGTAAGAACACAGTCCCTCACAGTCGTTCCTCCTCGACTTCTCTCCTGAACGGAAAGAGATCCAGTTTTAGTTTGTACCCTAATCGTCTAGAGACCCGTTTAGGTTTATCGTTTTTTGTCATTTTAGGGACCTCTTTCCCGACGAACACTAAGACCCTTCTGGTTGGAACTGGCAGCTCTATTAAAAGTTCAATCTGATGTAATTTTAGTTAGAATCAGGGTGACAAACCCTTTCCCTACATTAAAGGTGTGTTCTTTAGTCCGTTACAGTCCGAAGATGTGGTTACCGTTGGGTGAGGTCATAAGAACGGAACTTTTAGGGTACCTGTCTTCTCGGACCGTCCGATGTCAGGAAACCTAGTGTTTTTTAACCTGTACTGACTCGATGTAGTGAAAGAAAGTGAAAGTGGGGTAAGAAGTCGTCTTTCTTTATGGGAGGTCAAACATGAGTTGGCTCGGTGTTTCTGTCTTTAAAGATATGGAAGGAAAGTTTTAAAGTGACGATGAAACATCCAGGTATACTTACGACTACCTTTTATATTTCTCTTTTTTTTTTGTTTTTGTTTTATTACCTAGTGAAATTTAATGACTTTCTTCTAGTTTATAATTAAACCTTATCGACCGTCATTGACTTTTTTTTTTGACTACCTTTCGGCCCCCCCGCCCCTTGGACATTTTTAACCTTATGTTTTCCTGTTGGTTCCTTATAAAACCTTGTGTATAGTAAAAATTTATATTTTACAGTTATCTCCTTGACTTTTAATCTTTATAGTGACGGTTCTTGTCTAGATAACTAGAACTTCAAGTTTATCTTTTAATTTATAGTATTGTATTTTGTCTTAATCTTTCTTACCTTTAGTTCCCTTTTCGATTTTCTATTCTTTGTCTATGAATCTTTATATTTTACATATTTGTCCTCGTAGTCTTCCTCTTTTTTCGTTCACATTTTGATCATTAATCTGTTATTGTTTTCTTTTTAAAGGACTTAATTTTCTCAGACTAAGATGTATACCTTTTCTAAGTGTTTGAAGGTCCGTCCTAGTTATGTTTAAAAGTTTTAAGGTGTAATTTTTCTCTTATAGTTTGGTCCAACTTTTGTCCTCATCCTCAACCCCTCCCCTACCATACGTTACACCTTTAGCCTAATCGTGATCTGAAAAGTAGACTTTGTAATCCCCAGGTACTTTATTGTCGAATTCTGATTACTCGTTTGACGACGTTGAGTATATATTAGACTAGTGTCAGATCATCTTAATCATTTTATTAAATCATTTTATCGATCTTTATTCCAATCATAGTTTATAATTATAAAAAAAATCTTATCGAGATTTATCAACTTTACCTTTTGTTGGGATAATATTTGTATATCTTCCATATTTTATTATGACCTCGTTTGATAAGTTCCTTCCACTTCCCGAGTAAATTTTTATTGACATCCCCTCAGGGACCGTCAGGTCACCATTCCTGAGGTACGAAGGGGACTCCCTGTTCCAAAGTTAGGGACCTACCCCTTGATTCTAGGAAGTACGGAGTGTCACACCGGTTATTGATCTATTTATTTATATATTTCCATTGTGAAGTCTACTATGTCTATTCATTTTGATATTTCTTTATTCTTGACGTTCTATGTAGTTTCCTTTACTTTGTCTGGGACTTATTTACTCTTTTGTACGACACAGAGCCGTATCGTTGCGAATTAGAGTATTTTACAGTTAAGAACACACACAAAATAGTAAAGAAAAAAGTTCTTATAATTAAACATAACCAGACATACAACTCTTACTTCATTACTATCTCCGTCTTATGTCTGTTATTTTAATTTGTTTATTTTGTATACAACTTGTCACCACTTTACAATACCTCTTTTAATTTCGTAAACTTAGTTCATTTATCTTTGACAACATCTCTATCGTGAAAGAGTAACCCACCAACTTTTCAGATGTTACTCTTTCATTGTTAACTTACATCTGAAATTCCTCAATTCTCTCGTTCGAGACACCGTAGATCTATTTCTTTGAAGGTCCGTCTCCCTTTCCTGTGTCTCAGAGACCGACCTGTCACACATTCTTCCGATTATCTCGACTTCGCCTCCCATCTTCCATCTACTCAGGACCACCCTCTGGTCTAGTACAGTAACTTCATAAAACGAAAAGTGAGGTTTAACCTACCCCTCAGTAACCTTTCAAACTTAGTCTCTCCACTGTACTAGACTGAGAAATTGTCAACAGGTTTCTATTTGACTCCGCATAATTTGTAAAATTCTCAAAGTCGTTATAAACAAAACTTAGTCCGTCGTAGGTCAGATTGTCTATGTTTCTTCCACGTTCCACGATACACTTTACTTTCTGTCTTCCGTTGTTCTTGTTCCTTCCTTTTTGGAGACAATCGATAACGTTCCGTGACGACGACGACGAGGATTCAGCGAAGTCAGTACAGACTAAGACACACTAGGGTATCTGCCGTCGAGTGGTCCGAGGGGGTAGGGACCCTAAGAGGTCCGTTCTTGTGTCCTCACCCAACGGTAAAGGAAGAGGTTACGTACTTTTACTTCAACGAGTCACAGACTGAGAAGTGCTGGGGTACCTGACGTCGGATGGTCCGAGGAGGCGGGTACCCTAAAAGGTCCGTTCTCATGACCTCACCCAACGGTAACGGAAGAGGTTAACGTTCTCTGTCGTCCCCAGATAGTACGTCTACTGGATTGATCACGACTAGTTCACTAAGGACTAACTGACCAAATTCCAAAGTAAAACTCTCTCGGTTTTAATATTAGTCAACCACTGTACCCCAAATCCTATTTACTGGGGTAAACCCCGGACAACAGAATAAAAACTGTGTCCTATTGAAAGTAACAAGATAACTTCCATACTGTCCAAGATTCTCGTTCTTGTCCTTCACTTCAACACTCCGATGATATCGACAGGTCCACCCTTTCTTTCCACCGTTCATCATCGGTGTCTTGAACACTCCTCACGAATACAGGACCTGTCTAAACTTTTGATTTCGGGACTATGACCTACCAACCAAACTTCCTTTCTGACTTCAATTCCGACTACAGTTCCAAACACCGAACTTAAATGTATTCTACAATAGGAAGTGACCCTACCTTTTCCGACGTCGTCCTCGAACTATAATCTACAAATTCACACTCCACGTATAAAATTCAAAGGTTTACCTTTCTATTCACCAATATCCACTCAGAATCTCCTTTTTTTCTAGATTAGTTCAATTTCATAAAAGGTTTAATAATGGGTTTACCTTCTATAAAACCTTTGAAGTATGTAAATAAAATTAATTAAAATTAATCTTTCTTTTTCGGACCCCTTATATATTCTTACGATCTTCTTTCTTTATCTATATAAACGGAATGGTTTATCATTTTAATATTTGGGTAGTTAGTTGTGTTTTTACAGTTCGAGTAACTGTAAAGGGTATGTTTAAACTACGTTTAACTAATGGTTGATCATCGATTCCATATCTTTTTAATTCGTTGAACGGGGTCAATTGTATCGATGATTCATTACTTCATCCTAAACTTGAGGTCGTACAAGATTTCGTTTAAGAAAATGAAGATACTATTTATCACATAGACCAAAAAGAACATTCTCGATATATTAACGTTTCTATAGTAAACTATTACAATGTCTCATTCCTTTACTAAGTTTCGTCTGTTTATTCGATGGACGTTGGCCTTTCTGTGTTCTACTCCGAGATGAGGATAAAAACTAGGGTCTGAAACATAATTTTGGTACTACGGGGTGGGGGGGTGTTGTCCGACATCAGTACAAGACACTCGACATCATCTGAAAATATCCTTCGAGACCCCACGTGTTTACTTCCCTACCACTTTAGATGACCTTCCTGGTTTCTTCAAGAGTCCTTCTTACAGAAGTTCCTGCACGGTAAGTAAACGCCCGAATTTACACTCTAAGACTCGTCCATTCTACACTAGTCAAGATCGTAGGTTTAGGTTAAAGGTGTTAAAAGAGATGACTGAAGTTCAAGAATCTCAATTACTTTATAAACCGAGTGGTCATCAAGTGAAGAGACTAGTTGTGAATACAACGGTGAGTTTCCTTAGGAAAAGGAATGTACTTCCGACGGATGAAGTCTGACTGAACAGGATAGGCTGAGAAACTCTGGGGTACCTGACATCGGATGGTCCGAAGAGGCAGGTACCCTAAAAGATCCGTTCCCACGACCTCACCCAACGGTAAAGGGAGAGGTCCATTTACATTAATCCAGAGATAAATGCCCAAACTAAGGACCAAATCCTTCTAGGGGACCTTTTCCTTCACCGTTGGGTGAGGTTATGAGAACGGATCCTTTAGGGTACCTGTCTTCTCGGACCGTCCGATATCAGTTACCCTAGGGTTTCTCAGTCTGTACTGACTCACATGTGTGTGTGTGTGTGTGTGTGTATGTGTGTGTGTGTATGTGTGTGAAATCACAGATTATCGAGAGAACCATTTGAGATTCCTTCTCACGACCCTTTCGACATTTGGTCACTCTTCTTAGTCCTTCACCATACTATTACCCTCTAGTGGAGGAACTTCTTAGAGTAAGATAGTAGTATCGTTTCAAACATGACTTTTTGGATTAAAGACAAAGATCCTTAATTAACCAAAAGGAGGAAGTTCGTTTTAATCCATTAAAGGGTTTCTTGTGAGGTTTATAAAGTACCAAGGACAAACTTTTTGATGTTTAACATTGAGAAAGATTATGTCTAATATATCAATTGTTTTTCGATGAGACCCTTATCAGGTACTAACCCATTATAAATTATTTAAGGGTTTATGCACTCTCTGAATGAAAAGAGAGTCATGTAATCTTCATGTTTAAAAACGGACACTAGTAAAACATGAAAAGAAAAGGATAAACTTTAATAAAGGGGATAATTCAATTAATTAATTGTGTACCTAGTGGGGTGTATAAATGGGAAAATAACCACTCTGTTAAAGTTAAGATGTCATGTCACAATAGTTACTATCAGATATCACTAGTATAATGTACAATCTGAGAATAAAACATTAACAAAAACCGACACGGTCCAGAATCTATACCGTACACCTGAGAATCAACACCGAATGCCTTAAATCAAGGGACTGATCCCTAACTTGGGTTCGGGAGACGCAACTCTTGGACTTTAGAATCGGTGACCCGGTGGTCCCTTCAGGGGAGTAAAACATGAAAAATTACGTACGATACTTTTACTTATACCTTTAAGTTCTGAAGATTTATTCGTCTCCTTATGTTCTAACTTTCCTTTTAACATAATATTAGTTTTCTAAGTATGAGACATTAGTTTGTCTGATACTTATGTAATGTCTGTAACTAAGTTACAGGGGTAGATGAAATCAGGGACCTATATTAATAATTTATCTAACACTGAGGGGGTCATGGGTGTATGAATTGTGAAAATTGATACCCTTAAAATATTTGAAGGTTGTGTCATATCGAGGGAGATGACAGTGATTTAATGTTCTGGTGTTGTATTTATCTTCTTCTTTGTTTTGTCTGAAAGGATTTATTCTAGAAATTTTGTGATCAAGGTCTTTATCTTTTTATATAAAGGGGTGTTGTTGTTTGGTGTGTATTGGTGTTTCGATGTATTTTACGTGGTCATTTTTCACTGTCTTTGATATTACCAAACCTGGTATTTTATAGGAACAAAGTGTAAAGTATAAAGAAACTCTATTGGACGTTGGAAGTGACCATTATACAGATATTTTTGGTCTTCACTCAATAAAGTGAACTAAAATGACCTGTGTCGAAATTATAGTAACGGTTTCCTTAAGGTCCTAAAGGGTGTTCATTAAGACGTCTCATTGTCTTTACCCAACTACAAGTTAACGTCCGAGATCAATACGTCTCTTTGGTTCCGATGTAGAGTATTTCAGAAATTGCTTAGAGAGTCGTCTTTGATGTAGAAGATGTGCGATAAAACATAAAAATAAATTGTACTACCCGTCTGTGACACACACGGTGTAGGTTCAGGGAAAATGACTGGTCGCGAGAGTTAAGGGGCACCCAGGACCTTTCTTACCAAATAATCTGTGTTAAAAGAGACTTCAGAATGGGAAGTGACTGTCAGTTGTGAAGAGGTTGACGAGGAGAACCCTCCGACGTAAAAGTGGGAGACTTTCCGATTACTGCAGTCTGTTGAAGCCCATGTTTTCAGAGAAGGGGATCAGCGTTCCACTTATGGAGTTGTTACGTTGAGTGGGAGGTCTTATGAAGAACTCAGTCCGATTGTTGTTTTAATTGGACTCCGGTGTAAGAACAGTCAAGAACGGATAAAGAGTAAAAAGAAAGGAGTAAGGGGATATCCAAAAAGAATTTATCATGATTGAGTTATTTAGGTCCGTGGGTTTAGGCAGAAAGTTCGTCCAAGTTGAAGGATCTTTTAGGTTGGATTCTACGTTTGATACAAAGAAGGATAATCATATGTACAATTAGAATATTATCGAGTCTGAGGACTTCTTTCCCTATTAAAGACTAATTAAAATACTTAAAAAAGTAAAAAATAAAATTATGGATGGGGAGTCACTGATAATGTAGGGGGTGAAAGAAAGGATAAATCAAAATGTGGGTCCCACCGGGATCTTACTTACCGTTCTCGAAAATAAATACAGTATAGATATATGGATTGTCACTCGTACGAATAAAAGTGATGAATACCAAAGAGAAATAAATAGACGAAAAAGGGACTTCGTAAAGGTGGAGGAGATTAGTCAACGTATAAAATTTTACTTAGTTTATTAAACGTTAACTAGTTTGGTATATCAATCACACGGACACATATAAGTACAAGTTTTGTATTTAGGGAAGATTGGTGAATATTCTATTCATGTATAGTTAAAACCGAAACTATTAAAATATAACTTTTTTTCTTTCCTCGACACAAATAGAAAACAAATTTCATAACATGTACATGGAAGATCCCTAAAAGGTATTATCTTATTGAAACGTGTCCGTCTTTTCCTGTCTTTCTGGTACCATTGTTAAAAAAGACATAACAAAGTTATTATAATGAAATGTTTTGACTGTATAAAGTGACCAATAAAATTGTTAAACTTAATCAGTAATGTACGACAAAGTTCAACATAATACTAATTAGCCTTTCCTCACCGACGGAGAATATAACTAGTGTGGAGAATCGTATGATAAAAATGAAGATCATGAATCCGTTTCATAACTGTAAGTCGTTTACACATAAATTATATTTGAACAACATACAACGTTTCAAACCGATTAAGATTTCTCATCAGTCACTAATACATCTCTTTCTTTTACAACAAAGAGTTTAGAATGGGTGTTTCATTTTTTTCTGTCTTTACATGTATATTCCCTTTTAAAACAAGGTATTTAGATACTACCACAAGAAACGGGTGAGTTTTGATTTCTTCACTTTTGTCTAACCTTCTTATGTTTACGTTTCTTAAAATTGTCGTTTCTGTACAATTCAAATTAACAAGAGTTTTTTCAAAATTTATCTGAATAAAATAACTTCGGTCTATAAAACTTTCCAGTGGTTTTTATAATACACTGGTAGTGATCACCGAGTCGTCCATTTCTTAGACGGACGTCACGTCCTCTTCTTCTTTGGACCAAAACAAGGGACTCAGCCCTTCTAGGGGACATCTACCCTTACTGATGGGTGAGATCATAGGAACGGACCTTATAAGGTTCCTGTCTCCTCGGACCGTCCGATGTCAGGTACCACAGTGTTTCTCAATCTGTGTTGACCCTCTGATTGTGTGTGTGGATGATCTTATCCCATATCTTATAATATGGTCGACTATTAACATAAACATACTAACGAATGTAAAGAGATAATTTTACAAATGAAATTAGAAGAAAGATTTTGACAGTTGGGTTGAGAAGTATTCAAATGATTTAACATATAACTCGTTTCTGATACGTGAAAAAAAACCCCCCCCCACAAAGGACAAAAGTTAGAATTGATCCTAATATTTATATAATAGTCTATTCTTAGTGTGTGTCTACGTCGCAGTGGGAGACTACCTGGAGACGGAGATGAGTTATTGTCGTATTTTTTCTATAGTCATACTTAGGTTTCGTGGGTATACTAAGAGGGGTGTTTTGAACTGTTTTCTAGGAGTCCTTGAACGTATAAGATCTTCTTTTTTTACGGATATTTACACATAACAGAGTGAAAATAGTGATTTTTAAGAAAATAAATGAACAACTATAATACTTGATACCTATGTAGACAAATCTTACGTTTAGTAACCAAAAGTAATAGTATATATGAATTATGTATGAGACCACTTATTCGTTCACTTAATTATTTACGTAATAGTTTCTTTCTTGTCAATAAAATCATTTTCAGTTATAAGATCCAAAAATATTTGTGACGATTTGATCGTGTATCGGTACTTTCTAACGTAGTAACAACGTTTGTTCACATTACTCAAAGTCTGTAAATAGTAGGGAATTTTATATTCATATTTTTCGTTCAAAGGTCAAGGTGCAATTCCATAAACCTTCTGTGGGATGTACCCAGGATTGTTCTTTTTATGACTTTTTAGTCGTTGAGAAAAACCTAAACATTCCGCTCCCTTGTGTTCCGTGTAACGACGTGGGTTTTGACCTCTGTCTCTCTCTCCACGTCGAATGGACTCGTCTCTGAGTTCTTATCTCCGACGGTACCCTTGGTCACGAGTCGGCATTTTGTACTTGACATTAACTGTCTGACAACCTCCAAGTCACATTTTTTGAGGTACTCTCAATTTTTGAAGTCTCTCGAGCGAGTACCTCTAAGGGTGTCATGAAAATAGAAGTCCTCGAACTGGTACAATGGTGTCATCTATATTCCCTTTTTAGGAGGCTTCAAAACCGCCTCACCGTCCTAGATAAAACTTTATGTTGTCTCGTAAGACTAAAAAAACTCTTTGATTAATTGGTCTTGGATTTGACACCCTACTCGAAGGGTCCACCATGATCACCATTACTTGGACAAACGGTTACGTCCTAAGTGTCCTCCGTGCCCAAAATAGGGACCTAGTCCTTCTAGGGGACCTCCCTAGACGTCATAAGAGTGGACCTCTTAGGGTACCTGTCTCCTCGGACCGCCCGACGTCAGGTACCCCAGCACCTCTCAACCTGTGCTGACTCACTGTGGTACGTGTGTTGGACGACCCATAATAGTCTTGGATTAACTTGAACCCTTCATTTTATGGGTGAGATCGACCGATATCTTTAGGACGGTGTGAATTCCCTCCCTTTTTAGACTCTTTATGAACATTTCAAACGTCAAGTCTCCGTTGTCGAGTGATTTTCGGACTTTGAATTAGTATTCTGATGTTTTACGAGGGAAAGTGGGAGTGACGGTGTAATGATTTCCAGACAAATATCGTCGAGGAAAATGGGTGATGTAGTACATACTGATAGTTCTTTTTTTAATGCTATGTATGGTTTTCCGTTTTTCTACGTTAGACTTCTTCGTCTCTTTCGTAGTCTTGGTGTGTCGGTTTCTATGACCTTAATAGTCTGCTTCTTAAATTCTCTTGACACTAATCATCTACTTTCACAATTTTGGAGTAGTTGAGGATCGGATATTAAGAGGTTGTTTATCGGATATTAAGAGGTTGTTTAAAGTATTAAGAGGTCAAAGAAAAGGGAACGGTAACATTGGAATCTCCGGTCGTTACTGTCTCGAAGTGAAGAGGTTGGACACTGTACCATCCAACTTTGTTTTCGTTTTTATTTCGTCTTTCCTTTTGAAAAAGAAAAAATTACCTTTCGGTGTCTCACGAATTTGAAATAAACATCGTTATCAGAATGGGCGTATGTGGAATGATTACTTTTTCTATGTTTTTCAACAGAGTTTTTCAATTTTATTGAGTAAGTAATTTTAATCATCTATGTTTTATGTTTTTTTTTTTTTAAAGACAGTTATCATTAGTTAATCTTTTACTAAAATTTTTATGATAAATTTCATAACTAATGATAACTGTCTTTTACAAAAAAACATAAAACAATAGATGATTAAAATTACTTACTCAATAAAATTGAAAAACTTTTAAGATTACTGTCGTCTGATGAATAAAAAGAGTTGTATTCCAGGACACTGTGTGAAATGTACAAATGAAGAAAGTGTAAATTTAATGGAAAGAGAGTAGAAGTAAACGTTTGGGGCTGAATGAACCAAACTGAATGTTTAAAAGTTGAAATGTTCTTACACTTTCGTTATACGTAAGTCATCTTTGACATGAAATTTAAAACTTAAAACTTGAAAAGGACCCGATCGTTTTACGTTACTTTATGAGAGAGTACTATATAACTGTGAGAATCGTATGATTGTACATTAGTATAAGTCACAGAGAGTATGAGTACAGAGACGAGTTTGTAGTAAAAAAAAAAAGGTCACTCCAGAAAGGACTGGTTGATCAAATGATACTTTCGTGGGTAGAGGAGTTTGGTAATGGATAATTAAGAAGAAAAGAGTATCATAAAGGGGATTAGATCGTATAAATTTAAGAATAAGTTAACACTAACGAACAAATAAATATAGACGAAGAGGTAATTCGGAGTACTCCCGTCTCTAAAAACTGACGAAATAGAGGTCGTCTATCTTATCATAGTGTTATTTGATCTATTATTTATAACCACTTTAACCACTTATTTACTAAGAGAAAAAATTTTCAATAAAATTACCTACGTCAAAATTTTTTTACACGAAGTAAGTTTAAAAGGAGATATAAGGACACGAGTTTAACCGTTGTTTTAATTAATTCCGCTACTCTTTTTTTTCAAAACTGTTTTTAACAATCTCTACTTCACGTAAATGACGTTGAAAGTAGGAGTTACAAGACAGTTTAAAAACTTTTTACAAAATTTACATAAAATATTCATTAGTTTACAAACACACATCAATATTTTAAATTTCATTTAAACGAAAAATTAGGTAGTACGTCACAAAAGTAAACATACGTATAAAATAAAGAATATATACATATAGGACTGTGAATTTAGAAGTGGAACCGAATTGTTCAAATAGAAATTGTAAGATATCAATCCTGTCTCGTATGAGTCCGAAATCTTTATAAAAACCACAACTCTTGAACTTTAGACGTCATACTCTTAATTTAGAACAATATAAAAATACTTTAAATTGAATCTTTTTGTAAACCCAACTATATTTTATAACTGATTGACGTTTACGAAGTTTCAACCCTCTCTAGTGTTCATTCTGTAGTATGAGGATTCTCTTAAACTATCCGATTCTGTGACTCAACTTGGATGATTCTGTTTTTACTTACTTTTGTTTGTAGTCAAAGACTACAAGTCTGATCATTTTTTTTCTTTTAGCTGCACTCTCTAATCCTTGACTTCGCATCGTTAAAAGACTTTTGTACACCTAAATTCTCTGTTGTTTAATTTCTCTTCGTAGTGTAAAGACGTTTTTTTTTTTTTCTGTTTAATGAAAAGTTCATATAATTACTTTCTCAAACTCACTTTACTCCTACCACAAGTCGAGACACGAAGCGTGATGGCGGATAGACATCATAAAAAATTCAGGAACCTTGTATCGATCTCGGTTGACTTTACATGAATCTCTACTCGGAAACTAGAGACTTTTTCCACCTTTCCTCTAGTTTCACTCCGAGGGAGAGAGGACGCACCTGTATTTAAACCTTTGGAGTTATCTCAGGGGAAAAGTCATTTCCATACCCGTCATTTTTATCGGAGGACAGACATCGGTCCTCTTTCCTTGTCTACCCTTTCATTGGTCTTGTTGTCGTCATTGTCGGAGGAGACTCGTAATGTCAATATCCGAGTTGAAGTCCAGACAGATAAATAATGCCGTTAGTCTCCTTCTGACTTCAGACTCTTTGAGGTTCTGCTCTTTGAGGTTCTGTTCTATGAGTTAATTTTTATTCGGATTCTCTTCGTGTTCTATTTCTTATATGTCTTCTTTATATTTTTTTTCTAGAAGTACTGGGTCTATTAGTGCTACCACATTAGTGAGTGGATCTCGGTTTATAGGACCTTACACTTCAGTCAATCCGAATCCTTCGTAGTGATACTTGTTTCAATCAACTCTACTACTTTAAGGTCAACTCGATAAAGTTTAAGATTTTCTACTACGACACTCTCACGAAGTGGGTTATACGGTGGTGTAAACCTTTTGAGTCGTCACCGGTGTCCTGACCTTTTCAGTCAAAAGTAAGGTTAGGGATTCTTTCCGTTACGGTTTCTTACGAGTTTGATGGTGTGTTAACGTGAGTAGAGTGTGCGATCATTTCGTTACGAGTTTTAAGAAGTTCGGTCCGAGGTTGTCACACACTTGGTACTTGAAGGTCTATAAATTCGACTTACATCTTTTATGTCTCCTTGGTCTCTAGTTTAACGGTTGTAGGTAACCTAGTAGTTTTTCGTTCTCTCAATGTCTTTTTGCAGATAAAGACGAAATAACTGATACGGTTTCGGAAACTGACACACCTAGTGTTATTTGACACCTTTTAAGACTTTCTCTATCCTTATGGTCTAGTGGACTGAACAGAGGACTTTTTAGCGATCCGTCCAGTTCTTCATTGTCAATCTTGACCCGTACCTTGTTGTCTGACCAAGGTTTAGTCCTTTCCTCATAGAGTTCCGACATATAACAGTTGGACGAGTAAATTGAATATACGTCTCACATAGTACTCTTTACGACCTGACCTACTTCGTGTTCGACCTTAGTTCTTACGACCCTCTTTATAGTTATTGGAGTCTATACGTCTACTGTGGTGGGAATACCGTCTTTTGTTTCTTCTTGATTTCTCGGAGAACTACTTTTACTTTCTCCTCTCACTTTTTCAACCGTATTTTGAGTTATATGTCTTTTGATTCTAGAACCGTAGACCAGGGTAGTGAAGTATCGTTTATCTACTCCTTTGTTACCTTTGTTACTGTCTGAAATAAAACCCCCGAGGTTTTAGTGACATCTACCACTGACGTCGGTACTTTGATTCTACGAATAAGGAACCCTCTTTTCAACACTGGTTGGATATGTCGGACAATTTTTCGTCTCTGTAATGAAACGGTTGTTTCCAGGTAGATCAGTTTCGATACCAAAAAAGGTCATCAGTATATACCTACACTCTCAACCTGATATTTCTTTTGACTCACGGTTTCTTGACTACGAAAATTTGACACCACAACCTTTACTGAGAAATCTCAGAGAACCCATCGTCCTCTATGTTGGTCAGGTAGGATTTTCTTTAGTCGGGACTTTTAAGTAACCTTCCAGACTACGACTTCGACTTTAAGGTTATTAAACAGGCGGACTACCCTTTTTAACTGAGTAAACTTTTCTGAGACTACGACCCTTTCTAACTTCCGTCCTCCTCTTCGCCTACTGTCTCCTACCCTACCAACCTACTGTAGTGGTTACCTACTGTACTTAAACTCATTCGAGGTCCTTAAACACTACCTGTTCCTTCGGACCGCACGACGTCAGGTACCCCAACGTTTCTCAGCTTGTACTGACTCACTGATTTGACTTGACCTGACTTGACCACGAGCTGCCTTTGTTTGTGATAAGGTGAGTTCTTTCTTCTCACAGTAAAATTCGAAGAATTTGATACATATCTAATTTAAGACAATTTATATCCAAGTGTTATCTTTGTTTTGATAGTTTATATGTTCCTTCACTTGGTAGTATTCACTTTTTTAATGATCCTTTTATTTGTGATTCTTAATATAAATCTAGAATAAACTTCCCGAAGTCTATAATCTTAGTAGATTGTGTTTTATATTTCGTATATAATTTTTGTAAGTTTCTTTACTTATTACAGAGATTTTGTACTTGTACCTTAGTTTCTTACAACTTTTACGAGTTCTTCTAAACTTTTTCTTTGTTTGTTTTGATGACCTTTACTTTGTCTATTAGTAACCGTAAATTGCCGTGTCGATTGACTCCTTTACTACTGATCTCTTACATCGACTTCTTTAGTAATTGTCACGTCAGTTGACTTTATTCAACTACCTTTTATACGTTTTCTAATTCTGTTCATCGTCCATCTTCCCTTAAATTTCCATGATAGAAATATTAGTGTCTTACTTTCTTCCTTCTTACCTCTTTTCCGTTACAAGTTTTTCACTCATCCATTCTTAATAAACTTTAATTCTATAGTTAAGAGTTAAAACTCTTACGGTTACTCAAGATTCATCCAATTTATTTCTTGTTTAAGTCTATATATCTATAACGTTTTAAAGTCTTTACGGGGACTGGAGATGGTGTTTTATAGATTTCGGGAGACTCTCGTTTTAGATTCTTTTCGTTAATGTGTCATATTAAGGTTTTCGTCATTGAATTCATCGGTTTTTCGTAATCCCATTACGAAGGTGTCAGTCAGTCAGTCAGTCAAGTCAACGAGTTGACACAGGTCCAGAAACGATAGGGTACCTGACGTCGTATGGTCCGGAGAGACAGGAAGTGGTAGAGGACCTCAGACGAGTTTGAGTACAGGTAACATAATCACTACGGTAACTTGGTACTGTAGGAGACAGAGGGAGAAGAGGAGGACAAGAATTAAAAAAGATCGTAGTCACAGAAAAGGTTACTGAGTCGAGAAGTGTAGTCCACCGGTTTCATAACCTCATAACCTCGTAGTCAAAGTCGTAGTCAAGAAGGTTTCTTGTAAGTACCAACTAATGGAAATTCTGACTGACCAAAGTAGAGGAATGACAAGTTCCCTGAGAGTTCTCAGAAGAGGTCGTGATGTCAAACTTTCGTAGTTAAAAAGTCACGAGTCGGAAAAAATACCAGGTTGAAAGTGTAGGAATACACACCGACCTTTTTGGTATCGAAACTGATATGCCTGGAAAGTCGTTTCACTACAGAGGCGAAAAATTAGGACTATTCCTATACATTTAGGTCCATATCGTCGAACCCTAGCTTTAGAAAATGAACTACCATGTAGTAACAAAAAATGAATACGTATAATACAAGTGTGATACATCCAAGGATAAAAGACTGGTCTTCTCCATGTATAGTAATGTCGAGTCAGGAAGTTTCGTATTGTAACATAAAGGTAGACACTTAGTACCAGAGTTATGTTATCTGAGACAATCTAAAGTACGTGCACACTTTCCTTCAAATATGACAGTTTATGTCATATTTGAAATAGAAATAGAGTTATATAACGGATATTAAACAGGATTCGTATATAGAGATTCCAAAACGAAAGATTTTATACATAAAACTTATAAAAATAATAAACAGAAATTAAAGTGAAATTTATTAATATTCTAGTAGTTTTTATATATGTTACACATTTATATTGTTCTTCTATTTTATTTATAGTAGGTTTGAATATAGTGTATTTGGGTTGTTGTCTAAAAAACTTTAGTAAGGTAAGATATAGAGGAAAGGTAAGAGTTGTACCTAAAAATTTGTACCTAATATAAAAATCACCGAAGGGACCACCGAGTCGTCACCTCTTAGACGGACGGTTACGTCCTCTATGTCCAAGGTAAGGACCTCTTCCTTCTAGGGGACCTCTTCCTTTGCAGTCAGGTGAGGTCATAAGAACGGACTTATTGGTGTACCTGTCTCCTCTGACCGTCCGATGTCAGGTACCCCAGTGTTTCTCAACCTGTACTAAATCATTGATTTGTTGTTGTTGTTTACGATATGTTGAACTTTAAGACCAATAACCCCTTTTAATCGTCGGATGACTGTAAAATTTCATGTTAGGACGAGTATAGGGTGAGTTCTGGTTAATTTAGTCTTAGGGATCTCCAACTCCAATTGGTATAAATTAAAAAGTTCTCGAGGGAGTAACTAACATTGTACATTGGTCCAAACTTTTGATAACCGTATTACATATTCGTAACAGGTATAATAATGTATTAAAATATTTCTAATAAAATTTACTTACGAACGTATTGTGTCTGTATGTCTTTGTATTTGTAGGAGTATCGCAACTGATAAATCCGATGAAAATTCATATACAAACTAATATGTACCTACCTAGGTTTATCTACATTTTTGGGTCAGAAGGATCTATAATAATAATCTTCCATCTCTACACAATCAGAAAACTCATCTTTACTTAATATCTTACTTAGACTATGGGACACCACTGTATAAAAGGAAAATCGAGAAAACCAGTGACTAATTGGCTGTCATCGACCTCAGATATATTTGTCTCTCTTCGTAGTATTAAGTGTTAAAACGATTCTTAGATTTTAGTTAATTAATATTGAGATTCTTCGAAAATCATATACAAAATACAAATAACAAAAACACGTAACGTATATCTTTATGTATACATTTATCTTTATGTAAATTAACATATTGTCAAAAAACCTCCCCTAACCTTTTAAAAATATTGGAAATCAGGAACTCTTAACACTTCTGATGTTTGAGGTGTTTTAAATACCTTTTTATTAAATAAAATTCTTTATCTCTTTTTCGTGTAACATAAACTAGTCTCCCCAACACTACTTCTCTCCATCAAACAGTTTTAGGTTAAGTCTGTAGGGATACCTTTTAATTCTGTCAACCCTAATCTATCATAGGTGAATAGGTTAAAGACGGAGTGACGGAGTGAAAAAATAAACTTAATTAGACCCATTACTTGTGGGTTTGGTTTAATAACACCCAACTAATGGGTACTTTTCACCCAATTAACAAATTATAGGTACCCACGTTCACCCATATCCATAAAATTATATGTATTTGAAGATTAACCGTATAAATTATCATCGTATTTTATGTATATCTTACTTTAGTTGTTATGTCAAAGTGTAATTTTCAACTAACTAGAAGAACACGTATTAAATTAACAGATAGTTTAACCAACGATTTATGACCTTTTTTATCAGTAGATAATATTAACAAGTACAAATTTTTTGTTCCTATTTACTCACAAAATACTCATGATTTGTTTAGAAGTAAAACTCTATTATAACCTTCTTTTCACTATAAATTACAGTAAATATTAGCTTCCTTTTACATTGTGTACCAACAAAAGTAATAGTCGAGTCGAATGATAGTCTGAACCCATATGAGTCTTCGTTGGTAGGTGTAAGGATGCTTCAAATTCCAATTTAGATGTATTTTCATAAGTCAAAGCTTCCTTCTCCACCGTAGATTAACCTATTACGATCGTAAATGTAGGAAACCCGTTCTTTTTAACTGGGTTAGTTCTTTGTGGTTGACATCGGTAAAAAAGATTAAATGGGAGATTCCAGTAATTCCGCTTCTGGAATACTCTTATATCGACGGTCTCAGTAATAGAAAGTGACAGTTATTTCCACGTTTCTAGAGTTCCTTTTTACGACCGTAAGTCGAGAGGAGAGTACCGTCTTCCTTACCTGGGTTAATTTTTTAGGACACTCACCTAGGTAATGGCACACGGGAAAGTACTCTGTTTTTGTTGTTGCTACCTTGGGTTCCCTTATTGTTTTGTTGTTGTTGTTGGTTTTTCCTACTCTCTTGTCCTCACTCGTGCGACATAGTCGTCCCTTTGACGTTTATACCCGGTTTCCAATAGTAGTTCAAGTGTTTCGATTGTTACTTCGGTTAGTTCCGAAATGAACTAACAGTTTAGTAGTGATTAAATGATAAAAAAAGAGAACAAAGTAAAAGGAGAAAAGAAGTTTAATATGCAGTCGACTAAGGAAAACGAAGAATACCTCTCGGTCGGACTGTAACGAAAAGTAAGAGGATTCTCTACTTCTTCTTTACTATATAAAAGTAAATTGTAAGTAAAATCCTACGTTCAGGACCACTACTCACTTTCGGCAGTAAAACCGTATCGAGACCATTTATAAAAAATCGATTTACAATAACTTTTAATCGTTATAGTGTCTTTGGAACTATTCAGGTCCGAACCCACTTTTGGTCTCTCTTAGAGGGACAACAAGAACCCCATGGATAAGGGAAGAGAGTACCTAATTGAAACAGAGTATTAAGTCGTCGAACTTCTACTAAGAACCAGGACGTCGGGTACCCCTGAATTAATGTCGAATAAACGGTAAAGGGGAAGGAAGAGAATAAAGGTCATGTATTTCCAAGTCTCAAGTGTCGGTACAGTGAAAAGATCTGATAAGGAACCTCTGTCGGTCCGACTCTTGGGAAGTGGTGACCAGGACTTCGGTCCAGTCTATGTTATTCTCGTTATTTATGAATGTTTACGTCTGTGAATTTTCCTCGGTCTCTGAAACTTCTCCTACTTTCTTTACCAGTGACCCCTCGACGTCAATTTGAATTGTATCTCTTTATCTTTTTGTTATGTAGTCTTTATTCGTTTTCGTCCGACTGACACGGACCGTAAAGTCTTTGGAATGGGTTCCGTCGGGTACCAGTCTCCTCCAGGCCCGGTGAGTCGAGACGAGGAGACGAAGAGGTACGTATGATCGGTCTACTGTGAGGATGTGATGTTCTACATAAGGGCTAACATATGTAATTGAAACTACGAACGGATCTCGGTGTTAAAGAGTAAGAAACAGTTGGTCACACCAATTAATACATGACATTATAAATTTAATGTTAAGACTAATAAAACCTTTCTATTAATCAGATTCCTTTTTCTTCCTCTGTCTCAGCGTTACTTCCAACAAACCTTCCAAGACCAATATCGTCCTTCTGTTATATCAGAGGGTCTTCACTCTTAGTAGACACCGTGTCGACCCGGCACCCCTCTGATGATACTTGAGAAACCTTGTTACACAAGTACAATTAATTCCTCCCGGGTAGACGAAGTCTTTTTTTCTCTTTTATACTAGTTTAAACAATCTACTGTACAGTTTAAAACTCAATGTCCACGTGAAGGGTTTATTTAAGTGTGAGAGATATAAAAAGTAGACAAAGTCTTAAATGAAGAGAAAACGGGTTTTGTATTCTTCCTGAAGAACAGAACAAGTACAGGAAACAAATGAGTCTTAAAATTTGTATAAACTATGTTTTAGACTAACAATCATATGTCCATAAAGTAACCAAGTCAGAGAATACGATAGTGAAGGTTTAATAATGTCAATATCAAGTCAGCGAGTCAGTACAGGTTAAGAAACACTGGGGTACTTGTCGTCGTACGGTCCGGAGGGACAGGTAGTGGTTGATGGATTTGGGTACAGGTAACTCAGCCACTACGGTAGGTTGGTAGAGTAGGAGACAACAGGGGAAGAGGAGGACGGGAGTTAGAAAGGGTCGTAGTCCCAGAAAAGGTTACTCAGTCGAGAAGCGTAGTCCACTGGTTTCATAACCTCAAAGTCGAAGTCGTAGTCAGGAAGGTTACTTGTGGGTCCTGACTAGAGGAAATCCTACCTGACCAACCTAGAGGAACGTCAGGTTCCCTGAGAGTTCTCAGAAGAGGTTGTGGTGTCAAGTTTTCATAGTTAAGTAACCGGTTTAATAATATATCGTAATTTATCACGTCTCATAACATCTAAGAACAGGAAAAAAAAGGGGTTATTACCTTGATAAGCACAGTTCAATTGTGTACGTAAGTATATTAATAACATGGATAATCATCTACTTAAACACGGTTCATCCCTCATTTATAACTTAATTTTATTTAATCGAGATTTACACAAAGAGACCGTTATAGTTTCTGTATAAACTGTCCTCCGTCATTGTGAAAATAAAATTTTAGACAAAGATGATTAAAAAATATGTGTAAAGATTTCAGTTCATGTGTATTAGTTATTTCAGTATATAAGTTTCTTATTAGGAGTTCTCGATTTCATGTGAGGTCCCTCGTTGACAGGGTACATAATAAGTAATAAGAAAAACGAAAAAAGAGGAGGGAAGGAAGGAGAAGGTTTAGAGAGAAGGAAAAGAGGGAGGAAGGGAAAGAAGCAAAAAAAAAAAAAAAAACTTGTAAACTCGGTAAAGACACACCTCACGTTCAAATCCGTGATCCCTTAGTTTGTTTGTCTTCTCTGTATCATCGTCTTTCTCTTTGTTCATTAACACGAAAATGGGTTACATTATTTATAATATAGATGATACGATTTTAAATAAAATAACTTTTGTTAAGTCATTAAATAAGATCGACCAGTCACAAAGTCCCATCGACCTGTTTCCGGTTTAATGACTCTCTGTGACTCATGGTTTGACCTTTTCCCCAGAGGTTAAAAATAATAGTACACTTTACTTGATATAAAAGACTTGTAATTATTTCGTACAATTTCATAATCATCATCGTATTGTTTTACCTATTTTCAGAAACCACAGTGTGTATAAACCAAGAATTATCGTTCCAGTTGTGAATTATCGCCACACTGAAACGTATTCTATGAATTAACCAGATTCACAGTCTAAAGGAATAGTTATTTACCCTATGTCGACGAAACTAGATTCCTAATTTGTTATATTAAATACACACGAGGGTCAATCCGGACCGATTATATTAATTATTGGTATTGTGATAAAGACAATATTAAAAATAAAGTTTTAAATTTAAGTAAGACGAACAAGTTTTAGTGGTAGTCTGTTAAAACATTACACATATTTATCGATGGGTTACCACTAAAAGGGTTGTCCTTAGGTTAGATCATACTAAATTCTCTTTATCTGGGTATACAAGAGAATCAAGATTTTTCCTGTGAGGTCTAAAGAAACTTGTGTTCCAAACCTTTATGTTACAGAAATTACCGATGTATCTGAGTGCTGATTTAGTTATGATTACGTTTCTTTTTCCCTGAACACTTATCTACGCTTACATTAGAAATGTAGGGTAACTAATATTCACTTACGTGTTTTTTCGTTTTCTTTACCTACCGAGAAAACTTCACAGATCCAATCGAAGATGGATTGATTAGTCCCTATTAGGAAACGAGATGACTCGAGACATTTTACCAAACGGCCCTTTTTCGAGTTGAGGGGTCTGTTACGAATGACAGACAGACAGACAACAGATCTCTTCTATTATTGGTCCTTTCAGTCTTCTTATATCCCTTTTTTATTGTTCGAAAAGTCCTGAAAGTGTTTTCTCCTAGGTTAGTTTAGAGAGTTATTATTTTATTTAACGTAGTTTTCCTAAATCTCGTTATACGTCTTGTTACAGAAATAACAACTTACTGGAGTACTTTTATAAGATTACGGGTTTCCCGTAATGAGATCAATGGGAGTGACCTCAATAATACCACCGGTCTATCATGATACATGATTGGACTAATAAGAATGGGATTTTTAGAACGAAGGACAATCATTAAGTTAAGATTAAGGGTGTGATTTTACGGTTAGAACGTATTCAATTGAGGAACTCTAGAATTTTACAAAAGGCTTTTCTGTTGTATCAAAAGTTGTCGACCTTAGATACGTAAGATACAAATATTTAACACATCAAGCAAGAATGTTGAGACAAGATTTTTCCTTCGGTGTTTTACCTGATTTTTTTTTTTTCGAGATTGTAAAAAGAAGTTACTCGTGTACGTTCTTTAGTCACTTTTTGTTAAGTCTAACGTCTTCAGAGTGACGTATCTGGTGTTCTTCCATATCCTTTCCTAAGTAGAATCCAACGGAGGAGACTGTTACATTTCGGATCTTTACAGTCGACGCTACACTTTCTTTTGTCTGATAGAAGTACAGTTTTGGTTGTTACGTTTTATTATTATTATTATTTTATGGTGACAACGTAGGACCTTTTTTTTTAATTAAGTCAATCTTATCGATAGTCGAAGAACTTACTCTCGTATCGTGTAGAGTATGTAAAATAGAACTCACTCTTAAGATCGATGATTAAACATTTAACCTAGTGACGGGTCTCTCAAATCAAGAAAATGTACTGAAACAAGACCTCGTTCAATTTATTAGAAAGACGAAAGAAAAAAAAAAAAAAAAACCATTGTCTCAAAGTCGAAGAAGGGTTCTCTCAATGATCTAATTCTTCTTAAACCCCATTGTATAATGTTCCTTACAGTATTTATAGAGTGTAAAAATTAAATCAAAATTATTTTACGAATTAGAGACAACTAGTATTTAGTAAACTTATAATTTTTGTGTGTAACTTATTAACTTGATGATTCTTATTGTATCTCATCTATTGATAATGTATCAAAAATGGTAACACATTTATTCGGACTCTCCCCCCTTTTTTAGGTATAAATAAGTTATCGTCGATAAAAATAAACTTCCCAATCTTATTTATGTCAGTAAAACCATATCTTACAATTTTTGGTTATCTTATAAGTTTCGTATAATTCACTCTAAATCATTGGTATTTAAACTATACACAGATACTATATCGACGAGTAGAAGTTATTTATCCAAAAATTATTCGTCAACCATAAATAAGTTGTTTTCGTTGACAACGTTACTTATTTAATTTACGGATAAATTCTGTGAAGTAGGTCGTATTTTTCCATCGTGTTAAAGGGACGTCATGGTCTTTACTAACACAATTATGACCTCACTTCGGTCACGAGATCCTGGTACAACAGTCACCCTTCGTGCCGTGCGAGACGTGACGTCGTACTGGTCGTAATGTCTTATCTCCCCTGTGTCGGTACTTCTTAGTTAGGTCCTTGACACTGTTCTAGGACGACCGACTTTAGTGACACTAAGAATTTGTAGTTGGGTCTCCTGTACCTTTTCTCTGGTTCAGAGGTAAAGAAACGTCATTCAGACCTCTTTTTTTCCTGAAGACACGATCGAAATTAAAATACAGACACACGAAAGGTCAATAGTTTATACAGTGAGTCGGAACCGTCACGAAACGGTCGAGTGATAAACCGTACACATACGTTAAATCATTAGTACCTACGACGAAGTGAGGGGGTTTCGTTCTCTAAAGACTTTAATGATACTGGAGGTGACTATATGTACATAAAGGTCAACTGAACGGTCCTAGTAAGTAAAAAAAGAATACGTTCACAAAAATGTCCTCTTAGTATATAAAACTTGTAAATTACCATAGTGAATAATATGATACCCGAATTTACTATTTCTTCTTAGTATAACCGATGGTTTAGAGGGAGGTTGGTCATTGTGGATGGAATTTATCTACTTTTATAAAAATCTATCATGGAGTAACCAACGATTTCAAATCTACTCACCTATTGGTAGTATTTGTTTCTATCAAGACAAAGACAAAAGTAAATTTGAGAAGTTTCGTTCGTAGAATATGTTGAACTTTAGTGACAAGTTGAAAACGTTGGGGTACCTGATATGTCAGATATCTTAAGAGATCCGGTCTTATGACTTCACCCATCGGAAAGGGAAGAGATCCCGTAGAAGGGTTGGTTCCCTAGTTTTGGTCCAGAGTATATGACGTCCATCTAAGAAATGGTCGACTCACTGTTCCTTTCGGTTTACGTCAATAATTTTACAACGAAAGAAGGTCACTTGTCCTTTCAGTAATATTTCGTTTTACGTAAAGATAAATAGTAACAGAAAAGAATGAAGACTGATCGGTGTTAAAAAAATGTTGAAAAGATATACGTTTTACTCTGACATGACATTTCTAGGTTCTCTTAATAAGAATTCATTGAGATCAATAGATAATATCCTGAAGAACCACTTCATTTAGTACCGAAAAGGAATTGATTGGACGGTCCAGATTTTAATATTCAAAGATGTATCGGATCACACAAAAATATAAGTATCAGAAACTTATATTATTTATATATCTATTATGTTTCTATAAGTAAAGGTTCGAAGAATTTAAGGTTTTACATTAAGAGTCTTTTAAGAAACTTATTGAAAAGGAACTTTCATCTTTTCGTCTCAGACCCATTTTTCTCAGTGTCATTTGAAAGACAACTCCTTGGATAATTCGTACGTGCGTGCGTGTGTGTGTGTGTGTGTGTGTGTGTGTGTCTTAAGTCTTTTCTGTTCCTTCTTTTATAATCTCTATAACTCAAAGGTTATTTACTTTTTCTGAGAACGAAGAACCTTCCCTTCAATACTGTTTGGGTCTGTCACATAATTTTTCGTCTCTGTAGTGAAACGACTGTTTCCGGGCATATCGTTGCCAAAAAGTCATCAGCACGTACCTACATTCCCAACCTGGTATTTTTTTCCGACTCATGATTTCTTCACTATGAAAGTTTGACACCACGACCTCTTCTGAGAACTCTCAGGGAATCGTTCGTCTAGTTCTGTTAGTTGTGATTTCCTATAGTTGGACCTTATAAGTAACCTTGCTGACTACCACTTCGACTTCAAGATTATAAAGCCGGTGGACTACGTTTCTCGACTGAGTAACCTTTTCTGAGACTACGACCCTTTCTAACTCCCGTTCTCCTCTTCCCCCACCGTCTCCTACTCTGTTAATCTACCGTAGCGACTTAGTTATTTGTACTCAAACTCGTTTGAGGTCCACTACCATTTCCTGTCCCTTCAGACACACGACGTCAGGTACCCCAGTGTTTGTCAGTCTGTACTGAATCGGTGACCTGTTGATGTCAGAAAGAATACAATGAAAAACTGTCAAACTCTTTCTCCCATTTTATATTTCTACCTCCGACGTCATCCGTCTTAAGATTCTATTAGGAGTTTTAAAGAACGGAAAGGGAGGCACTTCACTTCACTTTTAGTAAGTCAACACAGACTGAGATATCTCAGGTACCCCAAGAGATCCGGTTTTGTTACCTCACCCATCGGAAATAGAAGAGGTCTCCTAGAAGGGTTGGGTCCTTAGTTTGGGTCCGAAGGTCGTAACGTCCGCTGAGAAATGGTTGACTCGGTGTTCCCTTCGATACTTAATGTAGTAGAGACCCTACTTTATACTACCCAAAATGAGGACACTAATCCAAAATGATATACCGAGTCCTCTTTAATAATCTTTCTAATAGATCCATCCGTAATGTATTAGTTTACTCGGGACATTTTCGTATCTCAAAAGAGACCGACCAGTGTCTTTTCTCTAAGTTTCATGTACCTCCTAAGTTAAACATTAACGACTGTACTTCTACTTCTCCTAGGATACCATTCCTTTACACCCAGTCGAGATCGACGACTCTCGTCGCGGGTCGACATCGGTTGTTCCTTTGTTTCTTGAGGTAGGATCGTCTTCCTTTTCTTAAGAGGGATGTTGGGTAATTACACCAACTCTTCAGGTTCACGTCCACTCATGGCGTTATGTCCGGTTGCAGATCTAAAGTCGAATCGTCTGTTAGGGTTGTATGATGTGGATCCGAAAAGTAAGTGTCTTTGTTACCCTTTTATTTACTCACGAAAAAATGTGGAGATTTAAATACCATTAAACAATATGTAGTTATCTTTATTACGACTTCGCGGTTATGAAACCGGTGGACTACGTTTTTCAGTTAAGTAACCTTTCTGGAATCACGATCTTTTCTAACTCCCGTACCCCTCTTCTTCCACTGTCTCATATTGTACTGACCTAGTATAGTTACTGAGTCACCTGTACTCAAACTCGTTTGAGGTTCTCTGTCACTTTCTGTCCTCACCCAACGTCAAGTACCCCGACGTTTCTCGGTCTATACTGAATCACTGACTTGTTTTTGTCGTCGTATCTCCGTTTTTATCTCACAAATGATAATTATCTTCAATTTAACTTCTTCAAACTGTTTACACCCTCGGTTTACTCGAACCAGCGACTTGAGGTTTCAGTCTTACTAAACGTTTGGGTCAGTGTCTGTTGTGACTTGACCTTATCGGAAGGGTTCACCTCCTTTAAATGTGTCCTTTCTTCTCGTCTCCTCTTTGACTGAAGTGTTTTCAGTCCAAAGGAGAATGTTCTTCTTTCCACCTTATTCAGATTTTTTAAATCAATAAAAAGGGTCTAATTGTCTAGTCAACGTAGTAGGGTGGAGGGACCTTTGTATTGTTCATTTTTTTTTGAATCTAAATCTCAATGTGATTAACTGGAGTAAAGTGACCTTCCTGTATCTCTCTTCTTAACCCCGAAGGGACTGTCGAGTCAACCATTTCTTGGACGGACGTGACGTGTCTGAGGTCAATCTAAGGACCCAGCCCTTGTAGATGATCTCTTCCCTATCATCTGCGGTCATCAGAGCCCGGGAGTGACACCGAGTCCACCATTTTTTAGACGGACGTTTCTGCCTCTGGACCCAAACTAGGGAGCCAACTCTTTTAGGGGACTTCTTCCCTTTCCATGGGTGAAGTCACAAGACCGGACCTCTTAAGGTACCTGAGATATCAGGTACCCCAGCGTTTGTTATCCTGTACTGACTCGTTGACGTTCCTCTAGGTTGGTCAAGTAAGACTTCCTCTAATCGGGACCCTAAAGAAACCTTCCTTACTACGATTTCGACTTTGAGGTCATGAAACCGGTGGAGTACGCTTCTCAACTGAGTAACCTTTTCTGAAACTACGATCCTCCCTAACCCCCGTCCTCTTTTTACCCTACTGGGTCCTACTCTACCGACCTACCGTAGTGACTGAGCTACCTATACTTAGACTCACTTGAGGCCCTCAACCACTACCTGTCCCTCCGGACCGCTCGACGTTAAGTACCCCAACGTTTCTCAGTCTGTGCTGACTGTCTGACTTGACTTTACTCGTTGACGGTGAAAGTGAAACTTTTCTTTCTTCATTATTCCGGTTACCGAGACAGAATTAGATGAATTATAGATCATAGACACGAATCAAATTTTAGTAATGAATTAGTTTCGAATAACTTCTTTCCAACTTACCAACTTAAATATTACATACAAGAAAAAAAAAAGAAAAAAAAATTCAAAAAATAAAAATTTTAAAATTTTAGAAATTAAGAATGTACGCAAGGGTTTGTACTTGGGGGGAGGGTGGAGGGAGGGGTATTGTAGAGAGACCCAATAGGGGTACGTGGTCGGGGTTCGTACGACATAGGACGCAGTCTGTATCTGACCGCTAAGTTAAGAATGTACTGTCATACGTTCTGTCGTTTTTTCTGTGTCTACACATATTACCTGAAAACCTGAGTCTCCCTCTCCCTGTCCCACCCTACTAAACCCTCTTACCGTAAGATTGTACATACAAGAAAATTTGTATTTTATTTTCTAGAAGTACTGGGTCTATTAGTACTACTAAACTAGTGAGTGACTCTCGGTTTGTAGGACCTTACACTTCAATTCACCCGGAATCCTTCGTAGTGATACTTGTTTCTCTCGCCTCCACTACCTTAAGGTCAACCCGATAAAGTTTGGGACTTTCTACTACGACGTGAGTTATACGGTCGTTTAAACCTTTTGAGTCGTCACCGGTGTTCTGACCTTTTCCAGTCGACAGTAAAATTAGGGTTTTTTCCGTTACGGTTTCTTACGAGTTTGATGGTGTGTTAACGTGAGTAGAGTGTGTGATCATTATGAGTTCTAAGAGGTTCGGTCCGAAGTCGTTATGCATTTGACACTTGAAGGTCGACAAGTTCGACTAAACCCTTTTCCGTCTCCTTGGTCTCTAGTTTAACGGTAGTAGACGACCTAGTACCTTTTTCGTTCTATCAAGGTCTTTATGTAGATAAAGACGGAATAACTGATACGGTTTCGGAAACTGACACACCTAGTGTTATTTGACACCCTTTAAGAAGTTCTCTACCCTTATGGTTTGGTGGACTGGACGGAAAACTCTTTGGACATACGTTCAGTCCTTCGTTGATAGTCTTGACCTGTACCTTGTTGTCTGAACAAGGTTTATCCTTTTCCTCGTACAGTTCCGACATATAACAGTGGGACGAATAAATTATATATACGTCTCATATAGTACTCTTTGGGTCCCGACCTTCTTTGCGTCCCGACCTTCTTTGTGTTCGACTTTAGTTCTAATGGCCCTCTTTATAGTTATCGGTGTCTATACGTCTATTGTGGTGGGAATACCGTCTTTCACTTCTTTTTGATTTCTCGGAAAACTACTTTACTTTCTCCTCTCACTTTTTCAACCGAATTTCGACTTGTAAGTATTTTGCCTCTAGTACCGTAGACCAGGGTAGTGAAGTACCCTTTATCTACCCCTTTGTCACCTTTCTCACCGACTGAAATAAAATACCCGAAGTTTTAGTTACGTCTACCACTGACGTCGGTACTTTAACTTTCTACGAATGAGGAACCTTCCTTTCAATACTGGTTGGATCTGTCGTATAATTTTTCGTCTCTATAATGAAACAATTGTTTCCAGACAGATCAGTTCCGATACCAAAAAGGACACCAGTACATACCTACACTCTCAACCTGATATTTCTTTCGACTCACGGTTTCTTAACTACGAAAACTTGATACCACAACCTCTTCTGAGAACTCTCAGGGAACTTGACGTTCCTCTAGGTTGGTCAGGTGGGATTTCCTATTTCAGCACTCACAAGTAACCTTCTTGACTACAACTTCGACTTTGAGGATGTGAAACCGGTGGACTACACTTCTCGACTGAGTAAACTTTTCTGGGACTACAACCCTTTGCAACTCCCGTTCTCTTCTTCCGTTACTGTCTCCTACTCTACTAACCTACCGTAGTGGCTGAGTTACCTGTACTCAAACCCATTCGGGGCCCTCAACCACTACCTGTCCGTCAGGACCGTACGACGGTAAGTACCCCAGCGTTTCTTAGTCTGCGTTGAAACGTTGACTTTACTTGACTTGACTTAGTATAAAGTGAAATGTCATTTCTGGATTTGTACATCATTCTCTTCGTAATATTACATCGTTCTTGTGTCTAGAATCTTGATATTTCTGGATATAAATCTTTACTTGGTCCATTGTGGAACTCTCCATCGAAATACGAGGTAGACATAAATTCTTAGTTATAATTGTGAATCCCAGAAACTTTTCTATCTTTCTCTTTTTAATACCTATGATGAGTTTTGTTACCAATCGTCTATCTTTTACAAATTATTTACCTTCGGAACTTAGTAAACAATTGACCGAGAAGGTGTGCATATCTGAGTTTGTAAGGAAACTATGTGTCAGTCTCGTCTATAATCTTTTATGTTTTCAACTACTGTGAGGTACCACCGATAAGGGTACACCAGGTCAAGTCAAGTCAGCGAGTCAGAACAGGCTGATATCGCTAGGGTACTTAACGTCGTGCAGTCCGGAGGGACAGGTAGTAGTTGAGGCCCTCAAGTGAGTTTGAGTACAGTAACTCACTACGGTTGGTCGGTAGAGTAGGAGACAGAAGGGGAAGAGGATGACGGGGATTAGGGAGGGTCGTAGTTCCAGAAAAGGTTACTCAGTTGAGAAGTGTACTCCACCGGTTTCATAACTTCAAAGTCGGAGTCGTAGTCAGGAAGGTTACTTGTGAGTGCTGACAATAGGAAATCCTACCTGACTAACCTAGAGGAACGTCAGGTTCCCTGAGAGTTCTCAGAAGAGGTTGTGGTGTCAAGTTTGCGTAGTCAAGAAGCCACGAGTCAAAATAAGTGTCAGGTCTAGAGTGTAGGTATGTACTGGTGACCTTTTTGGTATCGGAACTGATCTACCTGTAAACAACCGTTTCATTACAGAGACGAAAAATTATACGATAGATCCAACCAGTATTGAAAGGAAGGTTCTTCATTCTCAGAAAATTAAAGTACCGACGTTAGTGGCAGACGTCTCGAAAACTTCGGAGGGTTTTATTTCAGTCGGTGACAAAGGTGACAAAGGGGTAAATAAAGGGTACTTCACTACCGTGGTCTACGGTACTAGAATCAAAAGACTTACAACTCGAAATCGGTTGAAAAAGTGAGAGGAGAGGGTGAAAGTAATTCTCCGAAAAATCGAGGAGAAGTGAAAGACGGTATTCCCACCACAGTAGACGTATAGACTCCAATAACTATAAAGAGGGCCGTTAGAACTAAGGTCGAACACGAAGAAGGTCGGGTCGTAAAGAGTACTACATGGGACGTATAGTCAATTTATTCGTCCCACTGTTATATGTCGGAACTACATGAGGAAAAGGATAAACCTCGGTCAGACAACAAGGTACAGGTCAAGATTGACACGAAGGACTGGACGTATATCCAAAGAGTTCTCCGTCCAGTCCACCAGACCATAAGGGTAGAGAAAGTCTTAAAAGGTGTCAAATAACAC
>SJYO01007492.1:35936678-35999864 GCA_006410555.1 Capra ibex | reverse complement strand
AGATCCAACCAGTATTGAAAGGAAGGTTCTTCATTCTCAGAAAATTAAAGTACCGACGTTAGTGGCAGACGTCTCGAAAACTTCGGAGGGTTTTATTTCAGTCGGTGACAAAGGTGACAAAGGGGTAAATAAAGGGTACTTCACTACCGTGGTCTACGGTACTAGAATCAAAAGACTTACAACTCGAAATCGGTTGAAAAAGTGAGAGGAGAGAGTGAAAGTAATTCTCCGAAAAATCGAGGAGAAGTGAAAAACGGTATTCCCACCACAGTAGACGTATAGACTCCAATAACTATAAAGAGGACCGTTAGAACTAAGGTCGAACACGAAGAAGGTCGGGTCGTAAAGAGTACTACATGGGACGTATAGTCAATTTATTCGTCCCACTGTTATATGTCGGAACTACATGAGGAAAAGGATAAACCTCGGTCAGACAACAAGGTACAGGTCAAGATTGACACGAAGGACTGGACGTATATCCAAAGAGTTCTCCGTCCAGTCCACCAGACCATAAGGGTAGAGAAAGTCTTAAAAGGTGTCAAATAACACCAGGTGTGTCAGTTTCCGAAACCGTATCAGTTCTTTCGTCTTTATCTACAAAAAGACCTTGAGAGAACGAAAAAGGTACTAGGTCGTCTACTGCCGTTAAACTAAAGACCAAGGAGACGGAAAAGATTTGGGTCGAACTTGTAGACCTTCAAGTGTCAAATGCATAACGACTTCGGACTTGAACCTCTTAAACTCGTAATGAAATGATCACACACTTTACTCACGCTAACACACCATCAAACTCGTAAGAAACCGTAACCGAAAGAAACCCTAACCCTACTTTAGACTAGAAAAGGTCAGAACACCGGTGACGACTCAAAAGGTTTAATCGACCGTATAACTCACATCGTGAAAGTGTCGTAGTAGCAAGTCCCAAACCTTATCGAGTTGACCTTAAGGTAGTGGAGGTGAGAGAAACAAGCATCACTACAAAGGATTCCGGGCGAACTGAAGTGCAAGGTCCTACAGACCGAGAGTCACTCACTAGTGTGGTAGTACTAATAGACCCAGCACTTCTACAAAAAACACGTCAAGAAGACACATAAGAACGGTGGAGAAGAATTATAGAAGACGAAGACAATTCAGGTATGATGAAGACAGGAAATAGATCGGGTAGAAACGTACTTTACAAGGAAACCACATAGATTAAAAGAACTTCTCTAGCGATCAGAAAAGGTAAGACAACAAAAGGAGATAAAGAAACGTGACTAGTGACTCCTTCCGAAAGAATAGAGAGGAAGGATAAGAAACCTTGAGACGTAAGTCTACGAATATAGAAAGGAAAAGAGGAAACGAAAAGTGAAGAGAAGAAAAGTGTCGAGAAACATTCCGGAGGAGTCNACTTTACAAGGAAACCACATAGATTAAAAGAACTTCTCTAGCGATCAGAAAAGGTTAGACAACAAAAGGAGATAAAGAAACGTAACTAGTGACTCCTTCCGAAAGAATAGAGAGGAAGGATAAGAAACCTTGAGACGTAAGTCTACGAATATAGAAAGGAAAAGAGGAAACGAAAAGTGAAGAGAAGAAAAGTGTCGAGAAACATTCCGGAGGAGTCTATCAGTAAAACGAAAAAACATAAAGAAAAGGTATCCCTACCAAAACTAGGGACAGAGGACATGTTACAGTGTTTGAAGGTAGGTATCAAGTAGTCCGTAAGATAGTCTAGATAAGGGAATTTAGATAAAGAGTGAAGGTGACATATTAGTATTCCCTAAACTAAATCCAGTATGGACTTACCAGATCGCCAAAAGGGATGAAAGAAGTTAAATTCAGACTTAAACCGTTACTCGAGTACTAGACTCGGTGTCAGTCGAGGGTTAGAACAAAAACGACTGACATAACTCGAAGAGGTAGAAACTGACGTTTCTTATATTAGTTAGACTAAAGTCACAACTGGTAGTCCACTACAGGTACACATCTCAGAAGAGAATACAACAACCTTCTCCAACAAACGATACTGGTCACGCAAGAGAACCGTTTTGAAATAATCGGAAACAGGACGAAGTGAGGTATAAGGTTTCGGTTTAAACGGACAATGTGGTCCACGAAGAACTGAAGGATGAAAACGTAAGGTCAGAGGATATTACTTTTCCTGTAGAAAAAACCCACAATCAAGATTTTCGAGAACATCCAGAAGTATCTTGGTGAGTTTAAGTCGAAGACGTCACAATGACCAACCCCGTATCCGAACCTAGTGACACTATAACTTACCAAACGGAACCTCTGTTTGTCTCTAGTAAGACAGTAAAGACTCTAACGTAGTTTCATGACGTAAAGTCTGAGAAAACAACTGGTACTACCGATGAGGTAAAGAAGATTCCCTAAGGATGGGTGTCATCATCTATATTACCAGTAGACTCAATTTAAGTGGGTAAGGTTAGGTAAAATCAAACGACTAAGGATCTTACAGCTGCAAGTGAGAACGGTAGAGGACAAACTGGTGAAGGTTATACGGAACTAAGTACCTGGATTGTAAGGTCCAAGGATACGTTATAATGAGAATGACGTAACCTGGAACGAAGATATTGGTCAGTGTAGGTGTTGACCATAACAAAAACGAAACCGAGATAGGTAAGTAAGAAAGACCTCAATAAAGAGGTGACTAGAGGACATCGTATAACCCGTGGATGACTGGACCCATCAAGGAGAAAGTCATAGGATAGTAAAACGGAAAAATATGACAAGTACCCGAAGAGTTCCGTTCTTATGACTTCACCAAACGGTAAGGGAAGAGGTCACCTGGTGTAAGGTTACACCATCGAACCACAAAGTCTGACGTAATTATAATGACGTAAAGTTGAAGTCGTATTCTAAGTCTTAAGGGGGAATGTCACTTTCCTTTGGGTCTTTTAACATAAGGAGGAGAAACCATGTAGTTGAATATTTAATATACGTAGTGGTAATTAGTTTCAGGTGACCGGTAATGATCATTTTACTGATACGAGTTACCGTGTTTTTCGTCATTTTAACTCAGGAGATAATCGAGTCCTTTCCCTTCTCTTATACTCCATAACCAAACATATTTATTACAAGAGATATTGTTTGAAAAGAGAGAATACAACTGAAACCAAGAAGATAATGTTAGGGTGGGAACTTATTTTGTAAGTCTTGTAGGGAAGACCTGTAGGCAAGAACGAGCGGGGGTGGGGGTCGGAAATAGGTAAGGAGACAACTATCTATAAATAAATCGAAGGTCGGAATAGAATAGTTACGTGATAAGGGAACTACTAGTGAGAAATGTGACGTGAGTTAATGGTTTTATGTTGTCGTGTTTAGGATCTTACTTTCCTTTGAAACGAAGTAAAAATCTTTTATTCAAGACCTCTTTGTTTTTTTTTGTCTCAAACTACACTACTCATCTTGATAACTTAAAAAAAAAATTAAAAAAAAAAATGATCTTCATATCAGGGGTACCTGTCATTGGGATCAAAACAAATAGAACCATAGTCAGTTTGGTGTCAATATAATACAACGACACAAGACCCGATAAGTGAATCTCTCTATTTCTATTTGACATTATGTAAGTCTCTTCACGTTAGACTTACCACTCTTTTAAGATTATGGTTCAACATACTCGTTGTTAACTTGATTCTTTAACCCTACGTATCGGTCCTTTATTCCTGGGAGTCCGTCCTGTACTAACGACAGAAGTCTATACACTTCTCGACCGACAGTACAACCTCTTCGCAATCTGAACAAGATAAATTGGGTTCCCATATCACTCTTGGTCACCCATCTTCGTTTTTAGTCTGAATTAAACCGAATAAAACTCCTTCTAGATAGTCTTGGTTCGGTGTTGTATAAACCGACGGAGTCCTCCATCATTCAAGGGACAGTCTTTTTATTAAGTTCGGTTGACTATTGGTACACTATCCCAATAACGTCTCTAGAGTTCGTACTCTATCTCTGACCTGTTTATAGAAATCCATCTCACTGTCATATTAAATAGTGGGTTTGGGTCTGATCACACATTTCTCTAAGGTACTAGTTGACAATGTATAAAAAGACATAGTGTCTTTTTAGTCGTAGTTGACCTTGATAGAATTTCTTTTCATTCTATATAACGGAAAGACTTAAATCCAATAGAAGGTTGAGACTCTAAGAAAATGTGATAAAGAATTGTAATTTTATAGTTTTCGTGAAAATTAATAGAGGGAAGGACCCGTATAAACGTTTTGTTTCTTAAAAACTTGTCAGTTATGACCTTTAAAAAAACTGTGACACCAATCAGTTACCCTATATAACACTTACCCAACCATAGAAACAAAACGTCAAAATTTAGAGTAACACGTGGACGGAAATACCTCTTGAACTAATGTCCTTTCCATTCAGGTCTTATGTTGGAATGTTGTTTTACGTATCGTATAAAAATCGATCGGAATACTTTTCTAAAGTACCAGAGGGTCTAAATAGGTGTCCGATCGGATCATTACCTTCCCTCCTCCTGACTCAGGGATGATACTAGGTCCACGGTGTGATCCGTGACATGTGATAAGTCATAGACGGTTGTAGAGATTGTCCAACCGTAAAAGTGAAACAGTCCATCTAAAATAACAGAGGTAAAACATCTATTCTTTTGATTTAGACTCTCTGTAAAGTATTGAACAGGTACTTGTATTTACATTGTTCAACCTCTTAATCTTAAACTTAAGTATACCAAAACCTCGTATACGAACGATGTAAGGTCTGTGGGTATTTCTTCTGTTGATTGTAAGTATTCATGAAAAAGTATGTCTCAAAGACATACTGAAAATAGGGAAATAGTAGATAAATAATGGTTCTGTAAATTTCTTGGTGATCCAAATTCCGGAATTAGAACCGTGATGTGATACCGATACGATACGATACGAATCAGTGAGTCAGCACAGGTTGAAAAACACTGGGGTACCTGACATCAGGTGTCCGAGGAGATAGGTACCCCCAAGAGGTTCGTTCTTATGACCTCACCCCACGATACGGGATGAGATCCCCTAGAAGGGTTGGGTCGCCAGTTTGGGTCCAGAGGGGGTAAGGTCCGTCTAAGAAGTGGTAGACTCGGTGGTTCCTTCGGGTTAGAGACGTGATCCCTATAATTTTGTCTTGAGTATGATTTTTTTTTTCACCTTAACTGTTGATTTACTCTTCTTTATATATAATGAATATTGGATTAAATGGGTGTAAACTCAGATTTTTCTGTTACCCTCTTACCGATATACACTCTTAAACGGAAGTCGACTCTTTGTCAACCCATTATCTAGTCTCACGAAGGGACCACCAAGTACGTCATTTCGTAGACAGATGTTACACCCTCTGGACTCAAGCTAGGGACCCAGACCTTCTAGGGGACCTCTTCCTTTACCGTTAGGTGAGGTCATGATAACGGACCTTTTAGGGTCCGTTATCTAGTCTTCTTCTTTCTTTCTGTTTGAGACTTAACGTTACACTCCTTCTACAGACGTAGTATCACCCCTCCCACACGACCTAACTTTTTCTTCTCTTGTTCCTCTCTGACCTTCCTCGGAAACTTCACCAGGTATACACTTTACTGGATTCGGTAGTTACCACAACCCTCGACCCGTCTTTATGCATCCTTCCATGTGTTTAGATAAAAGTGTTTGTCTACCTCAATTTCGTACTCAATGATGATAAATGGTGCATAATACCTAATCTTAGGACTCAATTGTTTTCGGTGTACGTAAGGTTTCGAGCACGAGTAGGACAAGATTATATGACAGGGCTTTACAAATAGTCGTCGTTCCTGATTTGAGATTTTATTTCCTATCTTACTTAGTTTATTTTTATTTTCAGGAAAGAGGTCTAGTAAATTCTTAAAACACAATTTGAGGTTGTAAAATTAGAGAAAGGAAGAAAAAGGGTCGAGGGAGTGTAGGAACGAAAGACATTTTCATATTTAATTCATTACTCGTGGTCTTTCTCTAAAGTCGTCTCGATTTGATTTTGTTCTTCCGACTTGCGTTCTTTTATCAAGACATTGTACAAGGTTCCTCTTTAAGGTTTTCTCTTACTTTATAAAGGACCACATTTTACGGGAGTCACCTGACTTTGTAAAGGAACCTTGGGTTCTGTTGTCCATTTCAGACAAGGAGTAATCGAACACACTATTACTGGGATAGAATGTAAAAGATAAAGAAACCTTAAGTAAACAAAAGTAATGTAGTCCACCAACAATAATACTACACAATTACCCGAAGTTCGTCCCGACAGGAGACACTGAGTCTGAGACTAATGATTTTACTCTCAAAACTATAAAAAATAATATGGTTAAGTCAAAACGTAAGGTTAACAATTATAAGAACAGGTGGTCTCGTCACGAGACTTAAAGTTTCCGTACGTTTCCTTTCTTTCACTCTTAAAGTAAAAATAAAAGTTGAAGTCTAAAGAAAGTGGCTTTTCAAACGGAAAGTACTGAAATCGTGGTGTAAAATTAAGAACTCACGGGGATCAAAGTAACGATTTTTAGAAACTCTTGTAAAAATTTGTATTTGTGTGTGTGTAAGAGTTAAAGGGAGAGAAGAAATTTAAGAAACCCGAGTATATGGTAAAAGACCGTAGTTGTCGGAATAAGACTAGGATAAGGGTGTCCTTTGATGGAGATCGGTAGATCCAAACTGGAAAACTAAGTTTTAGTACCATTACTTGAAGACATCGAGTAATGAAAATGTATATTTAACAATCTATATAACGAGGATTCACAATTGAGGAGAAGTTCCCACTCGGGGTGATGATTACGTTATGGTTACGACAAAATGTACACATCCTTTACTTTCGGAACTTTGGTCTCTGGTTTGAGTAACAGAAATATTCTTCGAGACCAGACTAAGTTTGGTCCCGATAAAAAACCTTCGAGTACGATTTATCTAGGAAGTTTTACTCGTAAAAGTGTGACGGGTAAGACAAATAGGTCTCGGAGGGTACTAGGACTTACGTCTGAAGAGAAGTGAGAGATGGTTGTCCTTGTCGTTTGTGGGATAAATTGATCTCTTGTTTACTTGAAAAATTTACGGATTTAGATACAAATACGTGTGTTCTACTCTAACCATAAATGGATTCCCCTGTCCGAAATGAGTGATTACACGTGAAATGTTATTGGATTCTTTTGTTTCTATTGGAAGAGGGAGGGTCCTTTTACCACGAACACTACTAGTGTCGTGACGATTTGTCGGAACCAAAAGGTCTGTGCTGTCTTTATGTAAACCCACTTGTGTAAAAACAAAGATACAGATACTTTTCTAAGGAAATACGAAAGAAACAAACCCATTAACAATTACGATAACGACAAATATGGTATCCTGAACACCTATTTCGACCGCAAAGACTGACGGAGTCGAAAAGACTACAGATGGTGTACAGCCAAATGGAATGCAATAAAGAGAAGTAGAGGGGACGGGGGTTTTGTAAGTCGTAGTGTCTACCGTAAAATATCTGTCGATAAAAACACACTCACCCCCACAAATTGAAACGTAAGTCGTCTCCTGTCTTCTACAGTACTCCCAAAACAGGGGGTTTCACGTGACAATACAGGGACGAAGAGAAACTTTAATTAACACAGAAAGGAACAGTGACTAATTTATCTACAAACCTCACACAGACATCCGTCAGGAAAGATAAAAGAGGACAAACAATCCCAGTCTAAAATAAATATTTCTAAAGTATGTTGTCGACAGAACTCTAGAAATATTATACTTTTAAATCTGATCTCGACAACTCCTCAGTGTCTTGACTTTGTGTGACCCTGTTTTTATGTTCTCTGTTTACTTTTCGTTTAACATTCGATAAACTACTCTATAAGTAAAAGTATATGTCTTATCAATATGGATACTAATATAGTAACTTACCCTCTGTTTTATACTGGAATAGTGGAATACTATTTTAGTAAAGTATTTCGTGAGTTCGTTTATTCTGTTTTCATTAAGAATTTTATTAGGATTCGGATTACTAAATAGATCAGTGATAACCGGTTTTCACACATTTGTTTACTTTAATGTCTTTAGTTTCTCTAATGTCATTCCTACGGTAGTGATCAAACAGATGGTTTTTATCTTCATAAACATAACAACTTATCGTGAAAAATTTTAGATCGAGAAGTTTTGTTTTACCTCTTTCAATTTTCTTTTTGGTCTTCCATACTCTTTCTCCTTCTAACTCCCCCTTCACTTCTATAGTTTTTAATATTTGTTAAACACCGTCTTAACAACCGTTACCCATTTGTTGTCTTTATAACTATATTTAGTGTTTGAGTGTACGGATACCCCAAGTTTTTATTGTATTCACTTCCACCTTTTGTACCACTAAATTCGATACTAGGACTTTGTAAAGACTAAATTTAGGTATCTTATATAAAAAAAGAGGACGTTTATTTGGACGAGAAAGTAAATACAAAATACAAGACGGACAATAAAAAGATGAAAACTATCTCGATACCCGTGTTCCTCCTTAAGTCAGGGGGAGTTTCGACACAAACTCCTTATCACGTGGGGTGAGGTCATGAGAACGGACCTTTTAGGGTACCTGTCTCCTCGGACCACCCGACGTCAGGTACCCTAGCACTTCTAAGTCTGTGCTGACTCGCTGAAGTGAAAGTGAAAAGTGAAAGTACGTAATCTCTTCCTTTACCGTTGGGTGGGGTCGTAAGAACGGACCTCTTAGGGTCCCTACCGCCTCGGACCACCCGACGGCAGATGTCCTAGCGTGTCTCAGCCTGTGCTGACTTCACTGAATCGTCGTCGTCGTCGTCGTCGTCGTCATTATCACCCTCCCAAGACTAGTCTTGACTTGACTTGACTCGACTATTACCTAGTAACCGTGTTCCGGAGACACGATCCTTTTCATTTTTATTATTGACGATTACGTCACGAAAATTTTCATACCATGTGACTTTTAAGTAGTTCCCAACCTTATAAATAATAGGTAGGAGTCGTGCAAGACACGAACTAGGTGTCTTCCGTAAATAGTTTTGAAATTACTTAATTTAATTAAAAAATGTTTATGGTCCTTTTGGACCCTGTCTTGACTGATACTACCGAGGTGTTTCTTACACTCATCCTCTTCTTTTACATTAACCTCTTTCTTTACCACTGGGTGAGGTCATAAGACCAGACCCTTTAGGGTACCCGTCTCTTCTGACCGCTCGATGTCAGACATCCCGAGGTTTCTTCGACCTGTACTGACTCGTTGATTTGTTCCCCTTCTTTTACATAAGTACAGGCAGAGATATAACATCGTAAACTTTGGGTAGAGGTAAGTGACTCGTACACAAGAACTCATACATATATAAATTTACACACACGTTTAAAAATAGATATTGAGTCTTTCGGAGTCCAGGACGGTGACACACCGGTACTTCCACATGAATAGTCCTATTAAATCGACACACTCCTCCCCTACTGTTCGAATACGGTGGACAGGGGTCCGGGTATAGTTTCAACAAACAAATTAAAAATTTTTAAAAAGACAAAACAAAAAATCATAAAATTCACAAATAACTTAAACAATATTATAACGAAGACGAAATGCGAAACCAAAAAGCCAGTGTTCCATACACCTTAGAATCGAGAGGTTGGTCCTTAGCTTGGGTGTGGGTGACGTAACCTTTCACTCCAGGGTTTGGGACTTGGTGGTCCTTTCAGTATTACACATAGAGGGTATTACATGAGGGTATTACACAGTGGTTCTTTCAGATTTAATACGAAGGACCTAATTTCAATTCACTTGTTTCTTTACTTCTTACGTAAAAAGTTTCTAGAGGTCAATCTTAACATTTCCGAGTTTCACCTCCTCTTTATAAGGTTAATGAGGACTTTTAAAAATACATTTGAGAAAGTACAGGATTACCGGTTCAATTGTTCCAAGTGTTATTTCACAGGGATATTAACTATGGAGTGTCGTTCGGAACTCCCTACGTCTGTAAAATGAACTCTCTTCGTAATTCGAGTTGAGAGATCAGTGTAATGTAAATCATAAAATGGAAACTTTAAAAAGTAATATACACTCTGATTATCGGACAGGATACAGTAAGACTTATCTTTCTCTCCTCACACGTTGTAATACTAACGTGACCAAAACGTCCCAGTTCACTTTATTCTTTGTTCCAAGAAAAGGTATGTTCAGTCAATTCTCTGAAGGTGAACAAATACACGTCCAAACCCCCTTCACAGTATATGGGTTTTGTGACCGGAGGTACGAGTTAATAACAATCAAACAACTCTTGGGTGATAATATAAGAGATCTAAAGGACTAAACAAACTTAAGTCAATAGTCAAGTCAGTGAGTCAGTACACGTTGAGAAACGCTAGGGTACCTGACGTTATGCGGTCCTGAGGGACAGGTAGTAGTTGAGGACCTCAAATAAATTCGAATGGAGGTGACTCAGCCACTACGGTAGGTTGGTAGAGTAGGAGACAACAGGGGAAGAGGAAGACGGAAGTTAAAAAGGGTCGTAGTCCCAGAAAAGTTTACTCAGTCGAGAAACGTGGTCCACCGGTTTCATAACCTCAAAGTCGAAGTTGTAGTCAGAAAGGTTACTTGTGAGTCCTGACTAAAGGAAATCCTACTTGACCAACCTAGAGGAACGTCAGGTTCCCTGAGAGTTCTCAGAAGAAGTTTTGGTGTCAAGTTTTCGTAGTTGATAAGTCACCAGTCGAGAAATATCCGGTTGAGAGTGTTGGTATGTACTGATGACCTTTTGGTATCGGAACTGATACCTTTTTGACATCGGAATTGTTAATATATCACCTTCACTCTTTATCTAAATTCCCTGATCTAGACTGTCTCACGGACTACTTGATATCTACCTCCAAGTACTGTGACATGTCCTCTGTCCCTCGTTCTGGTAGGGGTTCTTTTTCTTTACGTCTTTTCGTTTTACCGACAGACTCCTCCGGAATGTTTATCGACACTTTTCTTCTCTTCGTTTTTCGTTTCCTCTTTTCCTTTGTATAAGGGTAAACTTACGTCTCAAGGTTTCTTATCGTTCCTCTCTATTCTTTTGGAAGGAGTCACTAGTTACGTTTCTTTATCTCCTTTCGTTATCTTACCCTTTCTGATCTCTAGAGAAGTTCTTTTAATCTCTATGGTTCCCTTGTAAAGTACGTTTCTACCCGAGCTATTTCCTGTCTTTGTTATACCTGGATTGTCTTCGTCTTCTATTATTCTTCTCCACCGTTCTTATGTGTCTTCTTGACATGTTTTTTCCACAAGTGTTGGGTCTATTAGTGCTACCACACTAGTGAGTGGATCTCGGTCTGTAGGACCTTACACTTCAGTTCACCCGGAATCCTTCGTAGTGATGCTTATTTCGATCACTTTCACTACCTTAAGGTCAATTCGACAAAGTTTAGGAGTTTCTACTACGACACTTTCACGACGTGAGTTATACGGTCGTTTAAACCTTTTGAGTCGTCACCGGTGTCCTGACCTTTTCTATTGAAAAGTGAGGTTACGGATTCTATCCGTCACGGTTTCTGACGAGTTTGATGGTGTGTTAACAAACTTAATGGTCGCCCGTAATAGTGGTTTAGTAAATTAACGTGTAATACTTAATAAAGTAAACTATCTATTCTATCTATCTATCTATTCCCCCGAAGGGACCACCGAATCGCCATCTCTTAGACGGATGATTACGTCCTGTACACAAACTAAGGACCCCTACCTTTACCATTGGGTGAGGTCGTACGACCGGACCCTTTGGGGTACCTGTCTCCTTGGACCGTCCCATATCAAGTACTTCGACATTTTCTCAGTCTGTACCGAATCACTGATTTTTGTTATTTGTTGTATATCTAATAAGTCTTTTTTAAACTTTTGTGAAAAAATAACTTATTAAGTGATTAGTTAATTAACGAAGTCGTTATGACAAAAAAATTATATTTAAATAAAATTAACCTCCAATTAATAAAATGTTATAACATAACCAAAACGGTATGTAGTTGTAGTTATACGGTGTCATATGTGTACAAAGGGTAGGACTTGTGGGGAGGGAGGAGCATGGTAGGGAGACCCAGCAGAGTTACGTGGTCGGGGTTCGTAGGACATAGGACGTAGCTTGGACCTGACCACTAAGCAAAGTATATACTATAATATGTGCAAAGGTACGGTAAGAGGGTTTAGTAGGGCGGGAGAGGGAGAGGGTGTCTCAGGTTTTCTGACAAGATATGTAGACACAGAGAAAACGATAGAGTGTATGTCCCAATAGCAATGGTAGAAAGATTTAAGGTATATATACGTAATCATATCACATAACCACAAAAAGAAAGACCGAATGAAGAGAGACATATTATCCGAGGTCAAAGTAGGTAGAGTAATCTTGACTAAGTCTACATAAGAAAAATTACCAACTCATTATGAGGTAACACATATACATGGTGTCGAAGGAATAGGTAAGTAGACGACTACCTGTAGATCCAACGAAGGTACAGGACCGATAATATTTGTCACGACGCTACTTGTGACCCCATGTGCACAGAGAAAGTCAAGACCAAAGGAGCCACACATACGGGTCGTCACCCTAACGACCCAGTATTCCATCAAGATAAAGGTCAAAAAATTCCTTAGATGTGTGACAAGAGGTTCGTTATGACAAAATTTATCACTCATGTCCCGTCCGTAATACACCCATAACCGTCACGTTCCTACAACCAAGAATGAAGGGACCTAGACGTCTATCGGAACCCGATCAACCAGTCAAAATTTCAAACACTGTAATTCTTAAAAATAAGAAAGTTTACTAAATAAAATTTTTAGATAATAAACGTAGAAGAACAAATACCGTTCGGACACGTATTATTTGAGGCCAAAAAGTAAGATCACAACCCTTTTGGTATGTCAGGGTACTCCATTCTGTAAACAGACAGTGTAAGTGACAAGATCTCTTAAAAGACCTGTTGTGTCGTGAAGACACGGTTCGTTAAGATAATAATACCAAATAATTATGAAGGACGTCTTAGTAATAGAGGTTTAAGTTATACTTTATTTTGATATAAAAAAGATGTACCGTGTTTCACTTTATACGTACCTTTAGGTAACGTAGTAAGACTAGTTGATAATTAAATATATGAATTCTTCGAATTTGTTACGTTCTGTTTTATTACACGATACTGGTTGAAGATTAAGGAAGAAGTTAATAAAGGGTTGACGATGATCCATCCTCCTCTTCTGACGAGGAAGACGACGTTCTATTTAATAGAAGTCATAACTAAAATCCTAGATTTACCTTAAAAACTCCGTCTTTTTCTTCTCTTATTGTTATTTTTTGAGTTTCGAGGAAAAGGATTTTGATGGGAAGGACCCGATTCTCACTAAAACGGATGGTTAAATTTGTTGAGTCTCTAAATGGAAACTTCATTATTACACGAAGTCTCCTGACCTCTCTTTTTACCTCGGTGGAATCACCACCAAGGATTCGTCCCTGTCAGTAACGTTTAATTATAAAAGTGAGTAAACCCGGTAAAAAGTTCTAATGAATGATCTAGGTGGGAAGAGGTCCGTGATATTTTCTCGATCTAAAATCAGGACTTAGACGGTATTTGGTTCAGTATAGTTGTCAACTTAAAACAAACAGATTAAAAAGTTTAAATAAGTTTCGAATCAAATTATTTCTCATTATGATGTGTTAGAGATTTTATGAAAAGTCTAGAGACTTAGATTTAGTATAACGATTAAATAAATGGTCAAGTGTTATTGTCTTACATAATAAAATAGTCTAAGAACGTGGTCGGTCAAGTGGAATAGACTGAAATTCCCCTCGACAGACCCTCTCCCCATCACTTATATAATTTTATAAAAGAACGACTACCTGTAGATCCAACAAAGGTACAGGACCGATAATATTTGTCACGACGCTCCTTGTAACCCCATGTACACAGAGAAAGTTCTACTTACCTATTCTTTCGACACCATGTATATGTGTTACCTCATAATGAGTCGGTAATTTTTCTTAAGTAAACTTAGTCAAGACTACTCTACCTACTTTGACCTCGGTTAATATGTCTCACTTCATTCGGTCTTTCTTTTTGTGGTTATGTCATATGATTGTGTATATATACCTTAAATCCTTCTACNGGGGGTCCCCTTTAGTGCACCCGGGNATTCTTAACTTAGCGGTCAGGTACAGACTGCATCCCACGTCGTACGAACCCCGACCACGTACCCCTACTGGGTCTCTCTACAACACCCCTCCCTCCCCCCTCCCCCCAAGTACAAACCCTTGCGTACATTCTTAATTTCTAAAATTTTAAATTTTTTATTTTTTTATTTTTTATTTTTTTTTTATTTTATTTTATAAAAGAATTTTTTTTTTAGAGTCCGGTCAAAAGGTCAGTATTTTAACTATACTTAGAACTTGGACATTGATTAGAAAAGGTCTATGATTGTGAAATGTTTTTTATTTTATGTGATTACTCTATGACAAAATTAAGGTGATTTAAAAAAGACAAAGTTTTCTCATCCTGTTCGTAGTTATAGAATAAGTATCATTTTTGTACTTAACGGAATTATGAATCGTTATTTGAACAAGATGAAAACCTGTAACAAGAGATTCCGTCTTAGGAAAAAAAAAAAAGGAAACTCACGTAAATCGTACACTGTTAAATTTTTACATACTCTAGTTGTGGAAAGGTATCCATGAAACGTGTCATGAGTTTGAGAATGTTCATTATAAGAGAATGTTACAACTTTTGGGTTAATCATTTGTCAAATCATGAGTTAGGAGTTTCGAGAGGGTGTTATCTTAGGAGAAGTTCCTGAACATGACATGTCACAAAATTTATTGACTCGAGTAGTATTCCTAACATTGTGTCTTTACTCAAGAGACATTTATAATCTTTAATAGACCGGGAGTATTTACAAATGAGACGAATAATAGACGTTTGAAGGACCTAATTTACAAATTATACTTATACAATGATAGGTGGTTTCTAACTAAGACCGTCCCATATACAACTATGGTCGTTCTTTATTTATCCCTCTTTAATTTTCCATACTTTAAAATTTTGTTATCGAATTTCCACAAATTATTTGATGTCTACCGAATGTGGTAAATTCGTTTATAAACCACCCTCTACACTTTGTCAGTTCTGGTTCTTTTTTCCTTTAGTAAACTTTTATTACAGAGGGTACGTTATACAATATTAATTTCGACCTATTCGTTATATCTGAAGAATAGACAGGAGTATAATGTCCTCTCTACTTCCTACAATTCTATACCCTCGTTTTTTTTGACTTTTCGTAAGCTTCATCATTAGAATCTAAAATTTTAAGATTTTATTCTTGAGAATCGTAATTGTATTTCGATCCGTGTATGTGAAGGTTAGGGGTTTCTGTGAATCACCAGTGTGTATGTGTCTAGTCGAAAATTGATAATGGTAATATCGATGGTGATAACAAATACTTTCTTTTCTTTTTCCATCTTCGTTTCCTCTTTTAGTTTCGTTCGAATTAAAGTTCCGTCTACCTTCGACTTCCAGTTTGTTCACTTCAAACTACCAAAGTTGGTGAAAGAGGAGATCTTTGTGAAACCTTAAATCGTTTTGTGGGGTGTGGATGGGGAGAAGATAATAACTCACTCACCTAGTTTGACTTTGTATCGAGAGGGTGGAATCCGACACGAGTCTTTTACTCGTCGTCTTTCGTGCCCTTGTAACAGTCCCATGTCTACCCTCTTCTACCGTCCTCCGTCTGTCTCCTCTTCGACCCGGTCAGGTAACTACAAGAGGAGTAAGTATTAACTTGGACACACGTTTGGACCCCGATCTTCTGTGGGAATGACGTCCATAACAGAGACCTTTCACTGTAATTTGATACAAAAGATTATAGAGGTACATTAAAAAATCTCATTTCCTCAGACGGTACGGATATACGTACGATTCAGTGAAGTCATCACAGACCGAAAAACGTTCGGACACCTTACATCGGGTGGTCCGAGGAGACAGGTACCCTAAGAGGTCCGTTCTTATGACCTCACCCAGCAGTACGGGAGAAGGTACCCTAGAAGGAATGGATCCCCACCTTGGGTGTAGAGAATACAGAGGACGTAACCGTCCTCCCAAGAAATGGTGATCGCGGTGTACCCTTCGGGGTTTCCTCAGACCTGGGATCATTTTTAAGATTACTCAAAATACAGTATAAGGAGGTAAGAGTTGACTAAAATTTTTTACAAGAGAAACCCCTGAAGGGACCGTCAGGTCACCAACCCTGAGACTCAAGGGTTACGTCCTAAACTAACGAGTAGTCCCTTGATTTAAGGATGTACGGTGTACCACGTCTGTTTTTTATTTTATTTGATAGACGTCTAAAGTTTATTGTTTTTTAATATTTTTAGAGAAAAATAGAGAAGTTACTTGATCACGTAATACATGACAGAATCTTAAAGAGACTTATTCCTCAATAAACATAATGATGTATTTCCTTGTACAACATTATATAAGGTAATTTATATACGAGACCCCGATCTCATCCCATTCCAACACCCCTCTCGTACAGATTACTACGTCTTCAACTATATTAATAATCCTTAGTCGTCCAAAATGTTTAACAGTGGTTCAACCCAATCACATTGTATATGTCCGTAATTTTAATTAGAAAACGTAGTTTTTTATTTCACTGATAGTATTTCTTTTTTTCGGTATATAAAGGGGTTTTCGTAGAAATTATCAATGAAAGTGCAGACTTATTACTATATACAGTGGAGAGGGTGGAACCCACTGAAGAAATGAGTATATTACATTAAGAGAAGAAGTTCTAATTTAGGTACACCGAACCTAATAAAGGGAATTAGTTGGTTGGTAACAACTAAAAGGTGTAATATCCACAGGAATAGAAAAATTTTAAATAAAAGTTAACACCATGTTTAGTGTTTAGTATGATAAAATTGATGGAAATTGATGTGTCAAGTCACCGTGACTCACGTAAGTGACTCGACACGTCGAGAGTATTAGTAAGAAGAGGGCTCAAAAGGTACAAAGATTTACCTTTGAGACAGGGTTTATAGTATATAATTACGTATACGTATCTTAGACCTTTTTTTTACATGTCTATTTGGATGAACGTGTCGTCTTTATCTCTGTCTCTGTATCTCTTCTTTACATAACTGTGGCTCCCCGCTTTTACCCCTTACTTGACCCTTTGACCCCAACTATATATATATATATGGTGATACATATGGTCTCTATTTGGTCATTCTTGAATGACATATCGTGTCCGGTTACCCTCTTCCATGTTAGACAAACATCTTGTATATAATCCAAAGGGATAGAATTACCTTCTTCTAAATTAATTTGTACTTGAAGGGACTTAAAAGGAGACAAGACTCGTGTAGTGTGAGTACGGGTTTGTTAGTATGTTTTAAGACTATAACAACTAAGTGGAAACTAATTCTTTACCAAGAAGTCATTCAGGAGTATTTTGGGACCCTCAGTCTCCCCTTTATTACTTTGAGTCCCTTTCCTCTTATGTTTTTTTTTTTTTTTCTTACCTATCTCTTCACGGTCTGTATTTATCGTCTCTTCGTTATTCCTGACGAAAGGAAAACAAATATCAACGTTTTCGGTTCCTCACCAAACCTTCAAAAGTCTTGGTCCTCGGACTTTCTACTTCCGGTGCCTTATTTCTACTCCTCCGACTCTTTTCGTCTGTGTCTACGTCTATTGTAAGGACTTTTTTTTTTCTCAGTTAAGTAAAATAACGAACCCCTAGGTTTTCTTCGATGAAGTTTAGTTTAGTCAGTACGTTATCTACACCCTAAAGTTAAAAATGTCCAACTAATCTAAGATAAAAAGTGACTTGGGACACCTAAAACTCTCCCGAACTTTGAGGAAAGTCACGAAACGTTATCAAGGGAGGTACATTTAACAGACGTCTCCCCGACGAGACATCGAATCGATAGTTTGTTATCGTACCTTTCCTGTCTACGGTGGTACCTAGGGACGACTCCTAAACTTAGTGTACAACACCAGAAGATCGAGGGTCCAGTGAACTCTCTTTCCTTTGTGGGGGGGTAGTCGTCAGTATCTGACAAGTCAAAAGGTTTTGAACTGAAGGATTTCCCATTTATAGGGAGGGACAGAAAATCAGGGAATTGAGGTGTACGTGTTTGTGTTTCTTCTCACCAAGACCGGGTCACTCGGGTACCGTATCGACTCCATAGTTCTCTTTGTCTTCAGACCGTTTGTCTCTACGTTCGGCGGTAACGCTAACTCGAGAGTCCACTCCTGTGTAATGAGACCTTCTCGACTCGTGGACACTGTCCACGTACTATGGTTCACGGGACCCAAAGAGATTAGTCTCCCCGATTATTCGTCTATGTCTCTTCCAGGGACGAAAGGGGCTAATGTGTGTAGGGTCTGTTGAGACACCACAACTAATTTTGACAAGATAACCATCCGTGAGTCGTAACGATACACTAGTCTCTTTGTACATTCATATTACGTTGGCCCCGTTTAGTTAAAGAGGACCCTAACTGAGGTAAATTTGGTACACTTTCGCTCGCCCTTCTTTAGTCCGTAACCGTCTGTCCTAAAGTTCGACCGTGTTCGTTCAACTCCCTCCTTCAAAACACACGGTGCAACACTTACTAATCTCGTTCTGAGTCCACCTATTCGTCCTTCACTCTTCAGATACGAGAACCCAAAAGTAAAGGTTTTACTAAAACAACTCTAGAAAAGTTAAATTAGGATCTTTATTTGTTGACTCCTCTCGTTCACCACTAACTTTCCTCCTTCCCTTTCTACTGAAGTCCTCCGACAAAGACTCCTCCGACCGAGGGATTCGGGAAGTCCTAAATTTCTCCTCCGATTCTCAAAATTAACCTAAAATTTAAGAGAATCATCACCCCTTTCCAAACCCACGAGACACCGGACTAGGCGGTCGTGTTCTCCGTCGACACAAAGTTTCGACTGGAAATAGTCTACCACCACACAAATAAAGTCAGACAGTGTCTTCTCCTTGTTCTTTTGTGACGATCCGGCACGTTAAACCCCATATTTTCATGATGTCCTGGTTTTGCTTTTGATTTCTGCAAGACGGACGAACTGATTTGAGGATTTATGTTCCCAACCCCCTCTTAAGTCCTCCCCAATTCTCTTCGTACTACCGAGTCGTCACTTCCTTGACTCTGGTTTTAGAGGAGAGAATTCTCGGCTACTCTCCTTTTAGCTCACGTCTTCTTTGTTTCCCTTTCTTTGAACTTTACCCACCGTTCTTCCAAAATTAACAAACTATTTTAAGACCCGTCTTTAAACCGTCACCAGATGAATTGGCGGGGGTGGGGGCGTGGAGGAGAAGGAAGTAGTTCCATAAAGGATCCATAGTTTTTAGGGTCATGGAAGTCTCTGAATCGAGGTTCCAATTCTTCCTTTACGATGTGACATGAAAATATATTATTTCAAGTCGCTATAGAGTTTGAGATAAAGGAAAAATTAATGTTAAAAGAATGGACTCGGAGTTCACTAAGATTACAATGACAATTGGGACCTCCGGGCTCAATAAAATACAAATCACTGTTCCTAACATTGACGTCAAGGGTGTACCTTGACTCTCCATTAAAGAAGAGAACCACTCGAAATTGGTTCACCTATTGTAGTCTGGTTTCAAGGATCAATGAGTACGGGACATCTCTCTGTTCGCGGGATCCCTTTCGACTTCTTAAACTTTATTTGACTTCTAATATAACGAAGACTTTATAAACCCGTGACACCTTAATCTCTTGTCTGTCGTCTTAAAATTTCACTCCCTATAAGATTTTGACTCGAAAAGGATCTTCTACGAGATCACGAACAAAATTAAAAATTTGACTGAGTACTCGGTGTTAAATAAACTTTTCACAATAATTCCTCCTAATAATTCTTTTCCACCCCCGGTTAGATAACTTTCCTTTAATACATCCACACACAATCAGTGAGTCAGCACAGGTCGAGAAACGTTGGGGTATCTGAGATCGGTCGGTTCGAGGAGACAGGTACCTTAAGAGATCCGTTCTTGTGACCTCACCCAACGGTACGGGAAGAGGTCTAGAAGAGTCCCTAGCTTGGGTCCAGAGGACGTAACGTCCGTCTAAGAAATGGTCGACCCTATGGTCCCTTCGGGTATATATATCATGAATTTACGTATATATATATATATAAGTGTATACATATAAATACTTATGACAGATTCGTAACAGAGATTAAGGTGACTGTTACTGTTCCCATCTTTTTATACACTGTATTTATGAGATACGGGTGGGAGTAGGCACCGTCACAATGGTCATATAGTGTCGTGAAAACACAGAGGTAAACACGGTCTATCACGATCGACCCTATAATCTACTTTTAAGGGATGAAAGACTCGTGTATTAAATGAAGGGTTTGAGGGGTATCAATCTTTACTGGTACACTGTCAAGATTGTCAGTCTTACCTCATCTTTCCTATATACCATATAAATCTTGCTTAGAGAATGTCCACAAAGAAGGACAACCAACCTTACGTCAATAAAGATCACACCGGTTTAAAGGTCTTTCAACAATGGTCTTCCATCTTGAAGGTCTTGTTTTTTTCGCCGGTCCGTCGTCTACCACGATTTTGACTAGAGACGCTGATTTTTTGCTCTCTAGCACCAACATGTGATTTTTTATGGACCATTTCAACGACAGACACTACTGAGCTGGTGTCTCGGATGTACAACTCGGTCATCGAGATCCTATTCACACCCTTTCTCGGTTGTACTACCGGTGATAACAGTTCAACATTGTTTGATAAATTCTTACTTAATTCTTACCGTCCCGAAGGGTCCACCGCGATCACCATTTCTTAGGTGGACAATTACGTCCTCTGTATTCTCTACACTCAAGATAGGGACTCAACCCTTCTAGAGGACCTCCTCCCGTGTACTTAGGGGAAGTCAAAAGAACGGACCTCTTAGGGTGCCTGACTCCTCGGAGCGTTCAATATCAGGTATCTCAGGGCTTCTCAACCTGTGCTGACGTCGCTGAATGGTATGCACGTACGTACGTATTCTTACCGTTACCTCCCGGTCCTAGTTCTCGGAAGATCTAAGTCTTTTGTGATAAGACCTGGGGTACGTTATTCAATATTCTGACTTTTTTTAGAAATCACTGTTATAGATTGTGATAAAGAGTCAATTTGTTTTACTGAGTCGGCAGGCACTTTCTAGTGTAATTCTGGCAATGGGAAGGTACGGTCATAAAGTCGTCGGAAAGACTCTATCTGCCACTCCATATTACTTCAGAGTTACCTCAGAGTCAGTCGGAGTACCCTTAAGACTCAACCCTACTTAGAAGTAATAGAGAGGAGGTGAGTATAAAACATTGGTGTAGTGTCTTAAATAAAAAGAGTCGAAGAAAATTTGGGGTAGAGATCGAGGAATTCGGGAATTTTTTAGTAGAGAGTAACGTCGTCTACTTTCACCGGAAATAAGACTCGGGGTCTTGGTGTATAACAGACGTTGTGTAAACCGTCTCCATAAACTGCAGATCATACAAATTTGAAAGTCCGTCACACGGAATAGAGGAACAGATCCACATTTACAGAAATTTAGACCCGGAGATAGAATATACAGAAAATCTTGGAACTTTCGAAGGTCGTTTCGTGAAACTTATGTCGAATTATATCAAAACTACGTAATTATTTAAGGGTCACGTAAGTTCGTAAGAGACGAAAAAAGAGAGTGGACATTAATCATTGTAAATTAGGATGGTGGATGAAGAACTTGGAAGTCCCTGACGGAAAGAGACTTCGAAGTACTGATTTTATATGTAGAGGCGAGAGTCCGAGCTTCGAGGGGTGGATGGAGATTTTGATATGACAGTAGAGTCGAGTTTCATATAGTAGAAAGAACGAGTTTTATTATCTTGAAGTTTCGATCAGATTAATTTAAGGGAAAAGGGAGTAAAGAAGGTAGAAAAACGAAAAGGAGGAAGGGAGAGAGGAAGACATGAAAGAAGGAGTGAAGGAAAAAGTACGCCTACTCTTTTGACTTAGTGTTTTTACCATCTATTGTAGATAGGTAGATGGACCTATTGTAGTGTCACATTAATTAGTTCCGAGAATAGAAAGTTGAGAAAGATCTCAGGTAAATGAAGTGGGATAAACGTAGAGTGTGATTGTGTGGAAGTTTTGATTTTCTTCATTTACAGAAGATGATATTGAAAATCTGTAAAAATATAGACCCACTAGTAGATCTTCTACTTTTTTGTTTAGGAAAAATTTAAATAAAACGATAAGTACCCAGTATGTATAGTACTCATAAGTCTTTAACGTTATGACTAATGTATGACTGGGTTTAGTATTTCTTCGTAAACGAAGTAGTAGTGTATAGTAGAATTCTTGACTAGGTACCCTAGGTCCTCGGTCGAGAGGTCTCCTACCCTAGAAGACCGAATATAATTACGTTTTTGTGAAGGGGAAGATAAAAATTGGAACTATTGTTTAACTGTGTAATTTTACAAGAATCTAAATCTTTTACTCTTTTAATCTTATTCACATAAAATAGTAGAATCTTTTTAATATTATAATATTTGAAATCGAGAATAATTTTACGGTCCCATTGTGTCTTATACCTTTGAATACCACTTTTGAGTATCGACCAGGGTTGATAAAGGGAATGGTGGAGGTCCTACTGAGGGAGACGAGAAAAATTTCCTGATAAAAACAGAGAACATAACGAATGAGACATTTGTGGTATGACCTTTCATAGATAAATGAACGAAAATACTACGTACTTTTAAATAAACATGAGAGGATAAGGAGAAAGGAAGTATTAACTATTAATAATCAAAACAAATTTTAAGAGGGTAACGGAAATTCGAAGTCTATGAGACTTTTCATAGAACTAATAGGTGAAACAGTCTATTTACGTAATCTTGAAGGTGTAAAAGGAGTTGAAAAGGATCAGTAAAAGTAAGGTGGAAGAGACTCGATATACTCTCGTAAATATGAGAGTCATGTATAGTCTAAATATTATACTTGATATTTGTGTCATTTCAGGAGACACTTATTACTAACTGAGTTAGTCATATTTGTAGCGACACTGACACATACCATGGTAGGTCACGACCGGGTTCGTCACCACGACTCTAATACCCGGACTAACGTAGTAAGGACTCGATAAGATCTCTTCTCCGAGTTGTCTCTCCCCTATATACATATCCATATTGACTAAGTGAAAAAACATGTCGTCTTTGACTGTGTTATCATTTCGTTAATATGAGGTTCATTTTTTATTTTTCAATTTCATATTTTGTGATATGACAAGACTTGTAGTTCTCGTTTGTCTAAGAGCAAAGAATATGTGGAAATTAAAGAGTCTTAATACGGGAAAAGTCAAATTAGATACAAAGTTTTTGTAACTTGGATAAAGACGAGAAGAGTACCGACAATTTTACCAAAACTGAAATACTTGAAAATATGGAAGTAGTATAAAAGTGAAAAAGGTCTTACTGTGATTGAAAAACAAGAGAGTTAAAAAAAAAAGGGACGTGTAGTATTAGGTCTCCGAGAATGAAGGACGAGGGTAGCCTTGATTAAATAAAGTATCTGACGACGTACCATAGTAGGACCCTTAAGGAAAGAAAGAAAGAAAGAACAAAAGAAGATTTACCAGTCTACAAAGGAACTAGGATACGGAGTGGAAAAAAAAAAAAAAAAAAACCAAAATGAATAAGTCAACTACTACGTGTTGAGGTCTATGAAGGACTCTCACCAAGACCTCTCTTGTTAAAAAGGTCAGGAACTTACAGAAATTTTCCTGAAATAAGACAGGAGTGACACCAACTAATGAACTAAACTACATTTTAGACGTAACCTTTAGTAAACCAGAGTCTTATATTCAAAAATGACTAAAGATATCACATCAACTTTTCTTCTGACCACAGAGAGACAAAATGATTCGACATCTACTAAAAGACAGAGGAAGTGATCTTAGAATAATTTTAGTAGAAATAAGAAAGACAACCGTTTTTTGTCTCAATCTACGTATTGAAAGTCCAGAAACCTCCGTCTAATGAACCCGGACATAGAGTCAAGAAAGTGAATGAGTAATCGTTTGTACACAGTCAATGAAGAGTTAACAGACGGAGTTCAAAGAGTAGACGTTTTCCCCTATTATCGTGTAGGAAGAGATTCAACGACATTCCTAATATTCAATTATGTACATGTCTTGGATTATGTCCCAGACGTGTACGGTTCACGATACAACAGCAATACAATCAGCAAGTCAACACAGCCTGAAAAATGTTGGGACACCTGATATCGAACGTTCCAAATCGATAGGTACCTTAAGAGGTTCGTTTTTATGACCTCACCCAAAGGTAAGAGAAGAGTTCCCTTGGAAGGGTTGGGTCCCTAGTTTAGGTCCGGATGTCCGTAACGTCCGTCTAAGAAATGGTAGACTCGGTGGTCCCTTCGGTTCTTTTCACTATATATATATATATATATATATATATATATATATATATATATCGTACGTATATATTATGAAGGATAATTATAAAAGATCAAGATGACCGAATAAAATTAAAGTCGAAAGTATAAAAATTAGAGAATTCTTGAGAAAGTACAAGAAACTGGGAAAAATTTGTCAGACTACCGACTAATTTACAGAGACTCTTATATTTATTCTTTAGAGATTTTTATTAACTCTCAAGACTTACTAAAAAAAGAATACCTTGTTCATAAATAAGTCATAAAGAGAAGGTATAACGAAAAAGAGGAGTATGTGACCATTGGAAACCAAAAGTCAAATAGAATTTTTGTCCTGTACATCGACCATACTCAAAAGAAACGAAACTGGAGACCATCAAGAGAAGGGACTCATCCTGTATGACGGACCTACGAAACTCACTCTCTACGTCACCCTGAACACATACATAACCAACCAAAATCAAACTCCTCCCGTTCGTTTGGCCTCTCACCCCAGTTTACTTTAGGTGTTAGGGAGTGGTGGGTGTGTTTGTGTGTGTGTGTGGTTTACTCTTCTGAATAACGTTCCGTGACAACCAGTAGATTATTCAAATCGTAAAGGAATCTACCAAATTCAATTTGAATGTCCTTTGTACCTAAAGTTCAAAATTACATTCTCAAAGATATGAAGGTATGAAATGTTTTCAATTTAGACAAATAAGATTATTGTTATGAAATTTTTCAACAAGTCGTAATTTGAAATGTTTAAGGACAATTTGTCTTGTAATAAACTAGGATATCCTAAGAACCTTACTAGTAATATTCTTTCATTTAGTATATGTATTTTGTCTAGAAACTTTCAAATTTTGTATTACGTTTTAATATTCCATGATGAAATCACGAATGTGTATAAATGACACATGATATAATTCTTTCATGTAAAGTGATGATTTATTACGTAGTAAATAAAAACAAGACGTGACTGGAAGAGTATTTTTCATCTAAAATTTTTCTTTGATTGATCTTATGATCTTACTAATCTTTAGTTCCTCCAGAAACGAAAGAAGTCGGACGTCCCTTCTTAGTCTCCGGGGTGCTTCACTCCCACACATGGGGTCCAATCTCCCGGACTTTCGTTATGTCGGGGAATTACCGTCCTGGTTTTATTGTTGAGGATCGGACACAAAGAAAGGGAAAGTAAACGAAATAGGGTCATTCGAGATGGATCGGTTTTTTTATTCTCTGATTCAAGAAGTGTCATGAGGTCTAAAATCTTCAAACATCTGTTTCTATGTTTTCCCATCTTTCTACTCTTCCGACATGGTACTCATGTACCATTCACGGGGTGGAGGGTTGTCGTTGTGCTGAAGTCCGTAGGAGTAGCCACTACGTTGTTTCCGTCAGCAAGGAGATCGGAAAGTCCCAGTGTTTGTCTAAAAACTCAGACGGTACTCACGTCGGTTCGACGCCGTAATCCGAGACAACGGATGTCGTGAAAGGCGGTCTCACATTATCTTAGGACCTCACGATAACATAAAAATTTTCGTTAATTATAAAATAATACGTGTCTGAAAATAAACGTGGTAAACCTAAGGATAAGAGATTAATTTAGAACACTAAATGTGTTTGTCTTGACGACAAGAAATTTGAGACGTTTAATATTTTTAATTGTTTATGAACAATTTTCCTTCGTTTTCGTCGGTTCCCAGGATAAAAACACTGTCTTTGTTGACCTCCGATACCTGACTTAACTATCACAGAGAATAAACTCACCCCGTTACACCGTTAATGTAAGGTTTATAGAATCAATTCATCTTGACTATCTTTAAGGTCGACAGATACTCTCTTTCCAATTAAGAAATTTATTTATTTCGGTCTCATAAAATACACAGGTACATCTTAAAAACGGAGTACTGGAACACATGTCGCAAAACACAATACCCTAAATATTTAGTTCTCACATCAAAGTCCGTACGTAATGTGGTGGAGACGTATACACCTTGTAAAGGATGCCAGTTTGTTTACCATAAGTCTCCCTTGTGTTTCTGAGGTTCATAGCTACGGATGAACGTCTTATACAGGGCAAACAGAAAGACAAAGACTTACTCGTCGAGGAAAGTGATCTACTCATCGGTGAGGGGACCATCATTTACCTCAATTTTACACATAGGACATCCCCCTCTCTGTTTTATAGAGAGAACTAGAGACCTTTCTATCGTCTTCCCCTGGCTCAACTCCTAGTCCTTCTTCTTCTGTCTCGGTCCTGTACTTTATTAGAGGTAGGATAAATTTGACTTTCCATAACAGTTTCGAAAGGATCCTTACGAAACGTCAGAGGAACTTTCTGTAATGGGGGTCTAGAGGTAGACCTCTTCTTCTCCTTCCTATAATCCTTCATCTAACCCATTACTCGTTCATTAACCGTAATACTTAAATCGTTCTTAGATAAAAGAAACATCGAGAAAAAGGTAGGGACGTTTTCCGTGTCAGTCGGGGTATTAAGCTTACTTTTGGTTTCCCAGGTTACACCTCTTTAAGTGAAAGACCTATTGTAAAGTCCTGTTGTAAAAAGGTATACACCTCCCGATGATACGTCCAGACGTTAAAGATAAGAGTAAACGTACTTAAGAAGAGACGGAAGTTAAACACTCAGTGTACGAAAGAAGGAAACACACGGTCATCTAAATATCTCCTTCTAGAGACGTACTTCAAATATATTTTTATTAACTTGTAGATGGATTCACTTATATAAAAGAGGTTAAATCGTACAAACTCTATCAAAATAATACTGAATATAATTATCTTTACTGAAGTCCTATGGAAAGAATGTTCCCGGAACTTAAAGAAAATTTTATATCCGTGTGTGTGTTTATGTGTAGAACGTTTGTCGAAATATTTAAATCCACGTCTTTTAGAGGTTACATTTTTGTAGTGTGTACTTTCGTTGTGAGTTAAATCTTTCTTTATGTTCGTTTCTTATTTGTTTGTCTAGGAAAATAAAGGGATAAAATCGTGAGGGACTACACAAATGATAACACTACCTTAATGACACTTTTTAGAGTCAAGAAAATCTCTTGTAGGTACGACGTCTGGACTTTTCGAACGAAACACTCCGAAGTACTTTTCCCATACATATTTCTACCGTTTCACTCAAAGTAGACAAAGTTTGACAAGAGGTTTTAGTTATCATATGGGTTCTTCCTAAACTGTTCAGAAGAGGAAAAGGGGTAGACAGAGAGGAAGGATGAGGGATGAGAAAGAGGAGGAAGAAAGGGGATTTGTTCGGTCGAAAGTCCCAGTTCTTGATTCCGTACGTCATAGTTATATTAGAAAATCACTTAAAAATCTTGTTGTCCATAATTCCTGATAGGGGTTGTTTAATCGAGGACCGTCTTGAAATAAGGTTACTCTTGTACGTAAGATTTTACATGTACTTTATGAGTAGGAGATCTATAACTCACTGTTGAGTCGTAACAGTTTGAGTCATGATTGAAGAAATTAAACGATAAGGTAGAGTAGGGGTGTTATTGGAATTAGACCTTCTCTAATAATCCTAGAGAAATATTTCTACTCCTCTGACTCTTAAATCTCTTAAATTGGGGTATGGGTTTTGGTACGGTTGTGTTACCTTTTCGGTTCTCACACTCTTGTTCTTATGTCTAGACAGACTGGAACTTCGAGCACGACAAATTACAACACGATGTGACTTTACGAATCTACTTCGTCTCTGTCAAATAGGTATATATCTCAAAATATGTATGTGTGTGTGTGTACACATACACACACAGAGTGGAACTTTAAAATTCTTTTAAAGATAAAATTCCTTTTGTTAACACCTTCAATTAAGAAAACAATAAAATAGTTCACAAAAAAAAAAAGGTGTTTTTCTGTTTTAACTGTATACATCCATTTAAATTTAAAGGTGTAGTGAACACGAATCTCTAATAAAGTATTATAAATATCAGATCTAAAAGGTTTTGTCACAATGTTATCATATTACTTTGATTATTTAACGGTAAAAAGAGGTGGTTTTAAACATCCACAAAATAACTTGCGTAAATACCCGTAGTGGCACGTTGTTCTCCGAGTAAATTCTTCCATATTCAGAGGTGAAAACGAATATTCCATGTGGTCTCCCCGAATTATTTATAAAACTGACTTGTTTACTATTTCGTAGAAACTTATACTGTTCGTATCTCCCAAATCGTTATTTTGTTGTATAGGTTCAAATTCGAATTACAGAGACGATAAAGATCATTACGAACTTACAATTTCCTATTTCCCAATTTAGCACGAAGGGACCATCGAGTCACGATTTCTTGGGAGGAATGGTTACGTCCTCTACACCCAAGGTAGGGACTCAGTTCTTCTAGGGAACCTCTTCCTTTACCGTTGGGTGAGGTCATAAGAACGGACCCTTTAGGGTATCTGTCTCCTCGGACCGTCCGATGTCAGGTTTGGAACCGTCCAACGGTTCTCAGTCTGTACTGTCGTGGATTTTATGTTAATACCCAATTTTTACTATTTTGATTATTGGTCCAATCATTCTGTCGAAGTTGTCGTGTTGACTTGTTTTTAACTCTCCTTTATCAGTAGAGGGAGAAAACGGGATTAATGTAAAGTATCTTCTTTGGTACAAAAGAGTCCAAGTCAAAATAGAAAAGACCACCAGTAGAAGTTTTAAGATGTCTTATCCGACGATATGAACAACGAACTGATTATCCTCATTAGTAAACGTACGACTGTCAAACACGATTCCCTGTCACGATTCGTTCAACGGATATAACAGAGTTAATCACGAGGGATCCTCATTTAAGATTATTATAATAAGTGGTACTATTTGGTTAAGAAGAAAGGTAATTAAATGAATATACTGTATTAAGATCGTTATTAAATAATTTTAAGTCGACCCCCCAGAAATTCCTTTTTCCATGAAATAAGAAATTTTCTCTGCGTCTTATTCCGTATCAGAGAAGGAGTTACCTGTAAGAACACCGTAAGTCCATTATCAATACGATGTCGCTATGATACTGATGTACACTCGCTTCCAATGAGGGGTTCCCACCGTATTGAGGTGAAGGGTTCCACCTCACTACCTTTCCCATATTCAAAAACTTTTGTACTCCACAACTTTATTAGTCAAGTAGATGGTGAGAACTGTTCAAGTATAGACTCGTACAAGGTTTTTTTAACGTAAGTGAAAAATGAATATTAGTCGTTTGTTATCCGGAGTATAATGAGTGTTCGATTATACTAACTCACTTTTTCTAGGTTTGAGACCTCGATTATTGGACCAAATGACATGAGTTTGTAAATTTAAGAAACAGTAAAGGTGACGTTACATTCATATAACTTTGTTACGATACGTCGGATACCTTAAGACAGTGAATCCTTCTGTCAAACCTAAAGTATTTTCAATTTTTAACTATCGGATCATGATGGTAGTTCATTCATGTACAATCTTTCAAGTGTCTAAATATTAGACATTCAAAACTGAAGTATAAAGGTTGAAAAGAACTTTGTTATTTCTTTGGAGAGATTCGGAGACAAAGGAATGTAAATATTTTGTCCATAATATTATGTGTAAAATGTCCTAGTTTTCCCTATTACATGTATCTTCACAAATTACCTTAAAGTAAGTAAGGAAGTAAGTAATTCCTTATGAATATGACAGATGTATATACATAGTTCTTGACAGGATTCGAGATCGGTTTGTTGTCACTTGTTTTGTGTAGTTATCCATATTCACTAAAGTAATAACTGGGTACTATTCAAGATTAAACCGAATACTCAATATTTTCGTTTTAATTGGTAAATCTGCACTCAACTACTGTAACGTAATATTTACAGACCATATGTCTTGACTTTACAGTATTCTCTTGTATATAAGACTCAGGAAAATTCATATACCGGTGTCTCTAGTTCCCAATCTTAAATGTAAAAATTTTTTATAACAGATGTCATCGGATATGAAGAAATTAACTTGATATATTGTCAACACTTTCTAATAACTATTTAGTCGACACAAGAGTAAACGGGAGTGACGGTTGTCGTACGTAAAAATCTTTTCTAACCGTGTGAAGAGAGTCACAGGTATTTTTTTTTTAATCCTCTTTTACACACTAGTATAATAACTTAAGAACTGATTATATTGATTCGAAGGGTCAGAGGTAACGTATCGAAGGATCTTCACGTATCGGGGAAAGGGTTAAAATAGGGAGGGTGGAGTCTTTGGTCTTCGAAATATTAACGGGTAAGAACGAGACCGATAATCGATTTCACTGTTTTTCTAATAGATCAATTTAGTGTGTCCCTTTTCAGATCAATTAGAAATTGTGAAGGGATCAAAATAATTCAGTAAATTAAAACGAGGGGAGATTGTTGAGGTCAAGATCTCGAAGTTGGGAAAGAAGTCTCTTCATGTACGGGTTAACATATCAGTCCGACTTCATCCTCTATCACCCGGGGACCCGACCTGTGAACCATAAACAATTCACTTCGTTTTAAGTTCGAAACAAAAGTGGGTCTGTGAGGTTCCTGTGAGATCAACATTTTTGACTCAAGATAACTTCGTTTCTCTATACCATGGGTGAGGACTCCAGTTCCTTCTGAAGGGAGACACGTGTACACGTCCTTGTGAAGAACCTCTAGTTTTTCCCTTTCCTGGAGTGGGGTATTTTTCACACCCGTACATGGGATTCCGGAGATACCTCCCTAGGTAGAAACTTTTTTGAACGTGGACATAGCACCCCTCCCAGGTACCTGGAAGTCCACACTTCTCTATTTGTTCTATTAACGGGTTACCATTTGTTTCTGGGTCTTCGTGACAGGATATATTCACTAAATGTAGTGGAGGAGGACGTGAGGAGTGAATCCTACGGACATGAGGAGAGACTCACACATAGAGATGGATCGAGGACTGAATGGTGTGAGGAGGAGTAATCTGTCCTACGGGTATGGAAAAGAAAGACCTACACATAGAGACGGGACGAACACTCAATCTACTTGTTTGACAAAAGGAAACACAATAGGGTATCTAACACGACAGAGATTATTTGAAACACCGACAAAAACGGAGGAACTTTGTAAGAACGAAACTTTGTCCCCGTTCTCGGTCCTGGTGAATCGAAGAGTAGAGATCAAGGACCACCAGGTCACCGATCCTGAGAACCAAAAGTAGGTCCAAGTCAAGTCAAGTCAAGTCAAGTCAACGAGTCAGAACAGGTTGAGAAACGTTGGGGTACTTAGCGTCGTACGGTCCGGAGGGACAGGTAGTAGTTGAGGACCTCAAGTGAGTCTGAGTGTAGGTAGCTCAGTCACTACGGTAGGTCGGTAGAGTAGGAGACAGCAGGGGAAGAGGAGGACGAGGGTAAGGGAGGGTCGTAGTCTCAGAAAAGGTTACTCAGTTGAGAAGTGTACTCCACCGGTTTCATGACCTCAAAGTCGAAATCGTAGTAAGGAAGGTTTCTTTAGGGTCCCGACTAGAGGAAGTCTCACCTGACCAACCTAGAGGAACGTCAGCTTCCCTGAGAGTTCTCAGAAGAAGTTGTGGTGTCAAGTTTTCGTAGTTAAGAAGCCACGAGTCGGAAGAAGTGTCAGATTGAGAGTGTAGGTATGTACTGGTGTCCTTTTTGGTATCGGAACTGATCTACATGAAAACAACCGTTTCATTACAGAGACGAAAAGTTGTACGATAGATCCAACTAGTATTGAAAAGAAGGTTCCTCATTCGTAGAAAATTAAAGTACCGACGTCAGTGGTAGTCGTCATTAAAACCTAGGGGGTTTTTATTTCAGACTGTGACAAAGATGACAAAGGGGTAGATAAAGGGTACTTCACTACCCTGGTCTACGGTACTAGAAGTAAAAAACTTACAACTCGAAATTCGGTTGAAAAAGTGAGAGGTGAAAGTGAAAGTAGTTCTCCGAAAAATCAAGGAGAAGTGAAAGACGGTATTCCCACCACAGTAGACGTATAGACTCCAATAACTATAAAGAGGGTCGTTAGAACTAAGGTCGAACACAAAGAAGGTCGGGTCGCAAAGAGTACTACATGAGACGTATATTCAATTTATTCGTCCCACTGTTATATGTCGGAACTGCATGAGGAAAAGGATAAACTTTGGTCAGGTCCAATGGGTCCAAATTAAGGACCTGTCCCTTAATTTTAGAGAGAAGTCATAGTAAGTGACAAGAAGGAGTCTCTAGTTCCGGTGAGTTTTACCGACAAGAGAACGAGAGACATATAGGGGAAGAACTTGTCGCGGACGGAGTGGACGTGGGGTGAGTGTAAATCATAGAAAGGATGTATGGACGGGATCCGGGATCGATCATTAACAAAATCTCAATCTAGTCTTGAGAGAGAGGTGATACAATTAGTTTCCACATCGCTCCCCACACGGGGAGATGACCAAAGAGACCATTGGTCACTCAGTCGAACTACAGTTAAGAGGGATATTGACCGTTAGAGGGGAAGGATGAGGGACGTGTCCTCATTTCTGACGATGGGACGTGTACCACCCCACAGTGAGGTCCTGGAACGAAGTCTATACATTCAAGGAGGGTAGACAATTTAGTGGCTGCAGAGACAGTGACTGGGACCCGAGGAATAAGTCAGAACTGCGACCACACGTCGTAAATGTATGTCAACGCATTCGACTCGGAACAAGTCGTTGACGATCGGTCTCACTCTCTACTTCCACTTAGATCTGGACACGGGTCGGTCAGTACTTGGGTCTTGAACTTAAGCTAAAAGGTGAGTTTCGGGTACAAAATGGAATAGGAAGGAGATAAATTTTTCCTCTTTCCTTTATACACACATATCAATAAAAATGTTTAGGCCAGTTTTTTCACAACTCAACGATGAACAGTGTTTTTAGACCGATCGGTTATTACACAAAGTCCTATAAACGGAGAACCCATTATATGGTCGGACTCCCGGACCAATGACTTGGACCCATTGCATAGTTGGAGTTGATATCGAGCAGTCTACCCCTAGTTCCTTCCTAACTCTATACCAATGAATACGACGGTCAAATCGAAACGTTTGATTAATGTTCTCAAGGTATTTAAGTCATTCACAATAAAAGGACCGGTACTAGGTTGAACAGTCCTATGTCTTTGTCAGACACGGTAGAGTACGGTCCACGTCGTAAAAGAGACGGAGAGAGAACCGTTCTGACCGGACCTTCTCGTTCCTTACACAAGAGGGTCCTGTCTTGTTCTTGATCTTTTCCGTACGGAGACAGTATAACTAAACATCTGTCAAATGGAAAGACGGAAGTAAATTACCAAATCCCCAACCCCCACTTTTCACCCTTCCTTATCCTTATTTTTTATTTATATTCATCTAAAGTCCTAAAAAGAAAAGTCAGAAACGTGAATCTTAATAACTTGACTTAAGTCTCTCTTACCGAGTATCACGTTCACGGACCTGGAAACGTATTTCTTAAAATCTTGTCAATTGAATTTTCCACTTCTTAAAACCAGTCACCTTCGTTGGATTCACAGGTGACTGTTCACTTATTTATTTATTCCACACAATATACTTATATATATATATATGTGTATATATGGTGTAACACACACACACACACACATATATATATATATATATATATGTGTATACACACACCATTATGTGTGTTACACCATTATAAGGTAACATTAAGATAACACACATATATATATAATATGATTAGTCTTATAATGAGTCGATATTTTTTCTTACTTTATTACGGTAAACTCGTCGTACTCATCTGGATCTCTAATAATATGATTCACTTCATTCAATCTCTTTCCGTTTATGAGGTACTATAGTGATGTGTACTGAATAGATTTTTTATCTTTATCTGACTTTCTATATCTTTTCAATACTAATGGTTTACTATTTCCATTCCCTCCCTATTAATCCTAAACCCCTAATTATCTATTTGTGATGATATGTACTTTATCTGTTTGTTCCTAAATGATATATCGTGTCCGTTAGTGTAAGTTATGGTACATTATTGGATGTTACTTTTTCTTAGACTTTTTCTTATTATATATACATATAATAGTGACTTAGTGACACGACATGTGGGTTTTGATTACGTTGTAACATTTAGTTGATATGTTAATTTTAATTAATTTTATTTATCTTTCATTCATCTTTTAAAAAATTTTTTAGACAATCAGACACCCCTTAACACGGTATCAAACATAAAAGACCCAGGACCCCATGTTGATGTCCCTGTGCACGGTCGGGTGTCTCAATCTTAATAGTAACTAGAAATACCACCTAAGGGGTTTTAGTATCTGATTGTTACTTTATCCATAATTTTTTTATTTAGTGTTATAATTATTATTGTTGTTATAAGTGATAGAGTACCTTATGAGGTGTGTCGAGACACTCCATTGTGTGAATAACACGGGAAAATTTCTCCTTATTTGACTTCTACCCTATTTGTTCATGGGTTCTAAAATGTTGGTCTTTCTTTTCCTGAACTCTAAACTCAAATCTAGTCTTCATCCATCGAGTTTGTCATTTCTTAGAAGGACGTTACGTCCTCTGGACCCAAGTTTAGGACCCAGCCGTTCTAGGAGATCTCTTCCTTTACCGATAGGTGAGATCAGAAGAATGGACCTTTTAAGGCATCTGTCTCCTCGGACCATCCGATGTCAGGTACCCCAACGTTTGTCAACCTGTACTGACTCGTTCATTGTATGTGAAAAAAAAGGGGGGTCTTTGTGTCCTACGTACTAAAGTAGATACAGAAATATATACAAAACCATTGTCTCTTTTGTTTGTTTGTTTTGTCTATTTATCTATGGAGACTTTAAACCATTGTTAATGGTTTAATGACTCGAAGGGTCCACCGAGTCACCTATTTCTTAGACGTCCGTTATGTCCTCTGTGTTCTCTACGCCCAAGTCAGGGACCTAGGTCTTCTAAGGAACCTCCTTTCGTACCGTTAGGTGAGGTCATAAGAACGGACCCTTTAGGGTCCCTGTCTCCTCGGACCACCCGATGTCAGGTATTCCAGCGTTTCACAGTCTGTGCTGAGTTCTCTGACTCGTGCGTCGTGTCGTTTAATAATGGTCGCCATGTGAGTGACAGAACATGTAAAGATGGATCGCCTGTGGTGTTAAATAATTGTTTCTTTTTCTTCATATAGACAAGTGAAATCTCTTCGAATAGAAGAATGACAATTTTCGAAAGAATCACTCAACCGAAAGGGGTCTCAGTTACAGTGACGAAAGGTGCCTCTTAAAATCTCACGTTATTTTCCGAAAATTAATGTGACACTATAATATAGATCATACGAAATAAATGTGATTTGTGACAACTACACCGTCTTACAAAGAGAAAAGAAAAGGGACGATCGAAGAGTCACTCTCACTTTCGTGTGTCCCTTTGTCTTGCGCTCATTTATTTCTCTATCGACGAAAAGCGGGTTAATAACAGGGTCCTAAGATCAAATACGTTTAACCTCCACCGACCTTAACAGGAGGCTCAGAGAAAGAAACGTAGAAAGTTCCTAGACGAGAAACGGGAAACCACGAGGACACCTATGAGATCGTGTGTAGACCACCTCAATGAGGGGAGACGAGGTCGTACGATTGTGGATGTGTCTGAAGGAGACGACTGTCTTTACCGAAAAATTTCTCAAGTTCTGAGAAGCATTACTCAAATTTGTGACTTACATTTGTTCTAAATGAGATGCGTCTATTTGACACGAATGAATAAGTTCTACTGTTAATATTTATTGTAAAACAAACACACGAGGTCCTTGATTCGTAGAAAATCAACCTGTCCTTATGAAGACGGAATTCAAATGACCTCTTTCCTGTTTATCTGGAGGGCACTGTTTCGACAGAGATCAGGGTCAGACAAAGGAGTGAGTCCCTGAGACTCTTAAGAGCTTCAGGTACTTCGTATAAAATCTACTTTATTATTATTATTATTAAACTCGAAGACCTAAGGTCACGATAAAGATAGTAAACAATCGTTACACTTGAATTCGTTTAGTAACTATTATAAAAGAGAAGACATTTACACCAGTTCATTGTACGTACACAAACAATACACACGCGTGTGAGTCAACGCGGGTTGAGAAACACTGGGGTACCTGACATCGGTCGTTCCGAGGAGATAGGTACCTTAAAAGGTCCGTTCTTATGACCTCACCCAACGGTAAAGGAGGAGGTCTCTTAGAAGGACTGGGTCCCTAGTTTGGGGACAGAGAATGTAGAGGACGTGACCGTCCGTCTAAGAATTGGTGACACGGTGGACCCTTCACCAGTTTATTTTGGAACAGTCTATTGGGAACCCCCGGTAACTTTCATTGTTTACTCTTTTTATACACTTTTATAAAGATTTGATATTATTATGTATTTTTATACTTAAACGATAGACAATAGGTTTTATACACATTTTTACACTACACTCTAATCCTTCCTTTAGGACCTAAACATTTTCTTTTGCCTTAACACTATGTATTGGTTAAAACCGAGTTCAAAATCCTAGAATATTTGAAATAAGTGACCCCACTCGTTTTATTAGTGGTCCCTATTTAATTAATAAGATTTTCGATTTCCCAAGTCAAGATCATCAATCATAACTCATTTTGACCCCGTCATATTTACAGTCTTGTCTCACGTACATTGACGTAACGATCACATACAATGGGGATTCGTAAGGTACACGTGATATCTCCGAAAATATTCACCACGACTTTCATGACCAGTCGACCCCACTACTCGAATAATTATAAAGATATTTTAACCGACTTCTTATATCTCTCAAAGTATGGACTGACTCAAACTCTTGTACACTCTTTTGTCTGAAATCTTATGATTGTCGATTGTAGTTGTGATCGAAGGTCTCAAAATTCTCGGACGATCCTAGGATTGTCCGACAAACGGATCATTGTTGAATGTACAGGAAGACGATTACCGATTTCATGGGAACTGAATTAGTTTGAGATATCATGATACATTTTACCTAAACCTTAAATCATAATTAGGATGACAAACAAAACGGGGTGTTAGGTTAGGTTTATAAATCGTTATTATTAATCTTTAAAATTGTATTATTAAATTATTTTACTTAATGACTCGTGGGAATAAATTTAAATCTGTGAATTTTGACAGAAATTATTTTGATTGTATGTCAAATAAGAGAAAGGTAATCTATTTGGTGACCTAATGGACAAGTTGTCGAATAACAGATTTAGAATGAAATTTTTTAGGTTATTAGGTATCTATTCTCAATGGGTTCTATAAACAATTATTTTATTCTCCTTTTTATAAAAGAAAGAAATTAAGTACAGAAATTTTACATGTTCCTCCATCCAGTTTAGTTTACATTAACAGACCCGGAGTAAGAGATTACCTATCTGAAAATGTGGAATCTGGATTACACATATGTATCCGGAGTCCCTTTATCGTACCAAACCCTCGATTACTACACGCAACAATTTATAAAAATGTAGTCCCACTGTAAATATTTAATATAAAATTATAATGTTAATAAAATCTACTAACGGGGGTTTCGGGAAAATAAAAATCTTTTATATTTCGTAGGAACCGGGTGTCTGTGAGTTTTGGGTTCTACAAGGTTTAACCTGGGTAATAGAGAGGTGGGGGGCGGGATTTCGACGATGAGGAGGCACAAGAGAACGAGGTCATTACCCCGGTGAGAGGAGGGTCAGTGTGTCACTCGTTTGAAGGTAGTAGAAACCGAGGCTGGAGAGGACTGGGAAATTTAGATTAGTTGGTTCGGGAGAGTTTAAATAGAAACTTTACAGAAACCTTAAACAGGAGACACGAAGTAGGAGTGGTTAAGAAAACACTAAGTCCGGGACTAATAGTTTACGGTCTTCAATAAGACTCCCGGATAGATACTTCGAGTGTCCTTGATCAAGTAAGGTCGAAGTTTTACGGGAGCTATGTAACGATCGTACTAAGAAAATTTTGTGTTTATACTTCTACATTGGTGAACCTACGACCTTTTGTACAAGCCGTTATCGGAAAATGTCTGTTTCCTTGGATTCGAGGAATCGTTCAGTGGTAGGGAAGAAAATAACGGGTCAACCAATAAAAGGGGGTGATGGAATACAAGATCGGGTTGATGTGTAAACTATTAGAGGTTTATAAGATATATAAAGATCCTGTTAAAGGGAACTTACTCATTGGTAACAAAAGATGAGTAATCCTTGTGGGTTAGTAAAAATTTAGTGTTCAGTAGAGGAAACACAGGAACCCTTCCTAATTAATGAAAACGGATCGTCAAACGTATAAAGACAGAATATTATGAACGGTGTTAGATTTATTCTCAATTTTAAACAGTCTGTACATAATCAATTGGGGTCATTCGTCTCTTGAGAAACTTACGTCCCCGGAATAGAAAAATTACCAATATACGAAGTACGACGGAAAAGGCATTCTTCAGGGTCAATGTATAAATAATAATTTGAAAAATTTAAGAAAACGTTTAATGATAACTACAACAAGTATAACGTAGTACTTTTATCGTAAAAGAATCGTCGTATAGATACAATGGAAACTTCTCTATTATGTTTAGTTCGGAATCCTCTTTTATGGGTTTGGAAGACTGTACTGTATATTATAAAAAGTAGTATAGAAACGTAATCCTATTAGGAATGTGAAAATTTTTCGGTTTTCTCGTATATGTGCAACGTTTTTATAATACAAAGGAGTTTTTGGATTACTCTTTTCTATCTCTGTCTACCTCAATTTAATCAATTAAAAGACGGGTCGACGGATCTACTTTTTATTTCTACGTGACTGGGATACGAAGACGTACGATTTGACGAGTTTACAGTACAGAGACAATCAATTGGTAATACAGATCGAACTCACCGGTCATAGACCTAATTTCTCTGATAAGTTAAATAACAGGGGAAACAAGAGTCAAAAATTACGTTTCCTTCTCTTTAGATTTTTATCATGTTTGGAAACGTTGACTGAACGTAAGGGCTTATATGTTAATATAGTGACATTTCACTGTTTTAGTATAGTGTAAATAAACTTTACCAAGTTATTATTATCTATATAAAAAGTTTAAGGAACATGAAAAAGAAAAAAGGGAAGATCTAGAAGGGTTAGAAATTTTGAGAATCGACGTTTTTTTTTTTTAAATAANTTTTTTTTTTTTTTTTTTAAATTTTCACGGTTAAACGGGAAATTTTTGATCCGTCGGAGTTCTAAAAAGAGTACAGTTTCACTTTACTCTTGAGTAAAGGTAAAAGTGTCCATTAAGTTCAGAGTTTACTGTTGAAGTCAAGGTATATGCAAAATCATAACACACACGCACACACACACACACATGNGGATGCAGTCTGTACCTGACCGCTAAGTTAAGAACGGGAAATTTTTGATCCGTCGGAGTTCTAAAAAGAGTACAGTTTCACTTTACTCTTGAGTAAAGGTAAAAGTGTCCATTAAGTTCAGAGTTTACTGTTGAAGTCAAGGTATATGCAAAATCATAACACACACGCACACACACACACACATGTGTGTGTAAAACACCTTGAGGAAGAATTGTCATAAAGATCGCCGTTATTAAAAAACACACATATTGTCTTTTGAAAGAAGAAAGATTGAAAGAGGATTTTAGTAGAATTTTTGGTCTAGGACGGTTAGGGAGACGAAATTACCGGTAAAAATACCCTACAGTAAATGAGAGAAGATGGACAAGATACTGAGATGTAAGTGGACATACGAAGGAGTAAACAGAAATCATTCTAATCTTTTAACAGTTTAAATGTTTGACAAAACACGTGTGACACTGAAAATTTACAAAGGTTTTAAAGGTAATTTTCTAAGGAGTCTTTTGTAGGGTCGAGGGTACTTTTAGCCTTATAGATTATTATACGTCAAATGGTTCGTTCACAGTCAACCTCAATTACTCTTCACATAGTAAGTCCCCACTCAGTCCTCTCTCCTCAATGTGACACCAAGTGTGTCCTTTTTTAACTATATTTTTAATAATTGATCCTTTCCCATGTAATGATTCCCCGTTTCTCTTTAGATTTCGTATATTCTTATCGTAGGTTTCCACAAATTCAAATTAATTCAGACTTTTTTACTACGTTTACTTGAATGAATGTTTTGTCTTTGTCTGTCTGAAACTTTTGTTTAAATACCAATAGTTTCTCCTTTATGACAGCCCCCTATTTAATCCTCAAACCCTAATTGTATGTGTGTGACGAAATTCATTTTGACTATTGGTTATTCCTGGATGACATATCGTGTCCCTTGGATGAGTCATAAGACATTATTAGATATACCCTTTTCTTAGACTTTTTCTTATTTATGTACACACATATATATATTAACTTAGTGACCCAGTATGTGTATTTTGATTGTGTTGTAACGTTTAGTTGCTATGAAACTATTTTATTAAATTTTTTTTTAAGTATACTTAGTTAGTAACTGGCCCTTGGCTCCGTCTAAAATGGTTCTCCTCTTTGATTAGACCTGTTCTCGTGGGAATGAAGGAGCACTAAAAAGTAACCCCTCCCACACTGGCACCGTATAACACACCCCTTCTTCAAACGACTTCACCTTTGTTTTATTTGACGGACGTCCTGACGGTCGTTCTGAGTGATCTTTCGACGGGTCACCCGACGGTCTTTTTCGAACAACCTCTTACCTAAAGTAACTCAAGGACGTATGACGACCGTCAGTGTGACGTCTTCGTTCTTTTTTACAGGTGTGATCTTGGACTTTCTCTATGGAGAGGGAGAGTGTCACAAGGAAGTCACGGGAGAGGATATTTCAAATCGTAGTACGGTCAACCGTTTCCTCTATTACTCTTGGTCGGGGTCCAAAAGATCTTGTTACTTCCTGCCTACGTCCCGACTCTACATTTATGTAACCATTGCCCGTGTCTAGTACATGAGATTAACTGGTATTAAGGAGGAGACTAAGGACGACCGTAAAGTCAACTACCGGTTATAAGGCTTTATACATCGTAGAGTCTCTCATACTCAAAGTACAGTGTGTCTTTCTGAAAATCTTTAACCTCTGAGACTCTGAGTTAATCCTTTGTATACCTTAATGGTTGTCACGACTGTTCATGTCAACGTCGATTCTATTCCGTTTTTATCATGTCTTTCGTACTTGGACGATATATAACTGGATTTTAATTATAGAATGGTAACGTATACTTCTATTGGTTACACTTTATTTATATAATTTTACTTTATACGGACTTCAGTCCGTCCAACTAAGGAGGTCAAGGTATCTTTTCCCTTGGGAGAATGTGATCCTGTCGGTGATACCTCTTGTCACACCTCTAAGGAATTTTTTGACCTTTATCTTGACGGAATACTGGGTCGTTAGGGTGACGACCCGTATGTGTGGCTCCTTTGGTCTTCACTTTCTCTGTGCACATGGGGTCACAAGTAGCGTCGTGACAAATATTATCGGTCCTGTACCTTCGTTGGATCTACAAGTAATCGTCTACTTACCTATTCTTTCGGTACCATGTATATGTGTTACCTCATAATAAGTCGGTAATTTTACTTATGTAAACTTAATCAAGATTACTCCACCTACTTTGACCTCGGATAATATGTCTCTCTTCATTCGGTCTTTCTTTTTGTGGTTATGTCATATGATTGAGTATATATACCTTAAATCTTTCTACCATTGCTATTGGGACATACGCTCTGTTGTTTTCTCTGTGTCTACATATCTTGTCAGAAAACCTGAGACACCCTCTCCCGCTCCCACTCTACTAAACACTCTTACCGTAACATTGTACATATTATAGTATATACTTTACTTAACGGTCAAGTCCAAGTTACGTACTATGACCTACGAACCCCGACCACGTGACTCTGCTGGGTCTCCCTACCATGCCCCTCCCTATCCCTCCCCCCAAGTCCTACCCCTTGTGCATATATGGACACCGTCTAACTACAACTACATACCGTTTTGGTTATGTTATAACATTTCATTAATTAGAGGTTAATTTTATTTATGTAAATTTCAAAAAAATTTTTACTTTATACGGAAATACTAGACTGGCATCAAGATACGGTAGATCTTCGTATAACAGTTGAGGAAGACTGTATGAACCTGTCTAAAGGTCCTTCAAAAATTTCGAACTCAAAAACAAAATTTTCAACAAAATTTATGGAATTAATTTTTATAAGTAAAGTAGAAATGAAGTCAAACGACGATATGGTAAAAGAGTGTTTAGAATAGTTTAAAAGTGACCGTGACCATTCCATATTCTTTATTTTATTCTCCAAAACTATAACGAAAGAGAAAGAAACCTTAGAAACCTACTTTCCTCTGTGATTAATTTTAACCATAAATTTTTCTTATTGACTAAAACCCCTTGACGAAAGCTGGAAGTTCTTTTACTTTACATTTCAGAAACTTTTATAAGACTCCTCTTCCAAACCTTGAAAACGGAGACCGAAGATTGGTGACAAATATCGGAAAACTTGCATCCGTTCGTTACTGGGACAAAGAAGACATAAAAGTCTTTTCAATTGACCTAACTAAAAGTTATTTATAATTGAAAACGGATACGGAGATCTCTTAGAACGTCCATGACTATTGTTGAACCGTTCTGTAGACAGTAAATATGTTCTCGTTCAGTTTCATTATGGTCCCATAGTATGAAAGGATTTCTTTTGATTATAGAGGTTCCTGCAATTGATTCTGCAAATTGAGTGTCGATGTCAGTTATGACTAAAGACTGACGGGAAACTGTCTAAATTGTACACTTTCTTCTCAAAATTACTTCGTCTCTATAGTCCATATTCTTAAAGACGGGGTTTCAATTTACAATTTTAAATAAATAAAGAGAAGGTAAGGGATTCAACATAAATATGTATGATCCATTCAAGGAAGACTTTCTATTGTAAATAAAATACGTAACAATTATATATTAAACATTATTATATAAATTAATATATATACATATATCAAACAAAAACAAAAAAAAAAATCTGTGTCTTCTATTATAGACCTTACTGAAAAGGATTCGTAGTGATATGGTTGAAACTTTCTACTTTGTGACTTCGTAACTTTTGACATTCATATATACTATTAGAGACAAAAGAGAGTAAAGAGTTGCATTCACACGAGACTTTTATACATCGCAGTCATCGGAGAATACTTTCTTTCGTCTATATTATTCTCGTAATAAAAAACACTTTCTTTTTATTATATGCATCGAGATTCTTTATATGACACGTTATAAGAGATGTACGACAACCCTTGGATCTCAAAATTTCTCGTATTCGTCCTCATATTTTTATATTGATTTGAAGTTTTCGGGAACACTGTCGTACTAAGTTCAACATATTGTACTTATTATTGGAGGGAACTAGAGGATAATTATTTCTTAGTAAAGACGTTTCGAATCTCGACTCTCGAAGTTCTAAATATAAAATTCCGTAAATAAAATTACTTTTGAGACTTTTTTCTTTTTTCTTTCACAATTCCGACTACCCTTTAAACCGAATAAAACGTGAGACCACGATCTCAACATCCAAGGATGGTAACCTATTTCTCGTAGAGAGTCCATAAATAAATCAATTTTGTAAGATTGGTAATAAATCGAGTAATTCATAAAATCTTCCAGAGACCCTACGTACTCTGTAAAATTTTTGATTACAGTATCATTACCAACAGTTACCTTTAAGTCACTAACCTCCTTCGACGTCACATTGTAGGGACTTGGAGAAATTACCCAAAGAAACTCCCGAACATTTAGAGGGAAACACATTTGGTGAACGTAATTGGATATTTCTCTTTACAAGTAGAACGTAGAGAGTTTTTTTCGACATACCTTCCGTTTAAACCTACGACAATATTTAACTCCAGTAAGTCAGTCTGTCTATTACTACACCTATAATAGTAAAACGTTAATGAAATCTAACATTCCTAATAACTTTTATTTCTCTACTCTCTTTCTCTTTAGTTCTCTACAACGGCTTTACTAGAGACCATACGTCCGAAGAATGATAACTAAAAAAAAAGAAAAAAGAACGGGAGTTAATCAAATGTAGGTTAAAAGAGATATATTTTACGTATTTGTATTTCTCAATGTTAAATCTATATCCGATAGGTGAACTCAAATATTTGGTCGAGACATCGTTAGTCTAAATTTGTGTATACATCTTTTATACGATTTTATCTTTTTTTTAAAACTAAAGTTGTAAATATCTACAGGTAAATTATAAATTAAATAAAAAGGTGACATTTACAATCAATTGAACAGGTCAAATATAACAAATTTTCCCATATTATTTATCATTATATTTCACTTACAGTAATATGTAATAAATCACATCTTTACCTCAAATTAGGATATACGTTGAATTTTTGAATTAACTTTATATATATAAAAAATCGTAGACAAATTTAGTCCTAAAGAATTTTGGGATTTAACTCGTTCATTTAATGTAAAAGAGAGTTTTAAAGGAGATAATTACTAGGAATCAATTATTAGAATTTCCTCTGACGGATATTGTCCGGTTGTCACTTTTACCTGTCGTGTACCTAAATTTTCTGGTTATTCTCGAACTGATACTTTTAGTTTATAAATCGTTAAAACGAAAAACTCCGTGTGAATCTACCATAGAGATAAACGTATTGTCAATCCGTTCCTAACTCGACACACGAAAACCCACACAATCACTTATTTATGCAGAATAATCTAAACACTTTAGAACACAAAGGATGTATAAACTGAATTGTATAACTCCACCCAAGATGAGACTATGTTGATTTGATAATGAATCACCCTGGACTGTCTTGCAGTAGAGGTCTTACAAAATAAAATCGTTGATTGGACATTACGACACAGATTTGACATTACTTATAAGTGTTTACATTGTTTTTTATCTGTATAGTTTTGTTGACAAAGAGTAAAAATTTCAAAAAAGAAGTAAAACCATGAAGAACGTAAAAATTCTTCCTTCACGAAAGTCTAAGAAAGGTCAATAATATAATAGACTAAAAGACTTGAAATTTCACAAAAGGTACCAGACGAAAGGGTCAGTAAAGTTATCAAAATAATTGAAGATAAGGGGACAAAATTTAAGGAGGGTCGTACTTTGTGGATCCCTCTAAAGACAGAAGGACTGTTTTGGGGTTGAATTAGGTAAAAAAAAGATCATTTTTATTAGGAAATCAGTAGTCTACGACGACGACGACGACGATTCAGCGAAGTCAGTACAGGCTGAGACACGCTGGGGTATCTACCGTCGGGTGGTCCGAGGGGGCAGGGACCCTAAGAGGTCCGTTCTTGTGACCTCACCCAACGGTAAAGGAAGAGGTTACGTACTTTCACTCTTCACTTTCACTTCAGCGAGTCAGCACAGCCTGAGAAACGTTGGGGTACCTGACGTCGGAAGGTCCGAGGAGGCGGGTACCCTAAAAGGTCCGTTCTCATGACCTTACCCCATGGTGACGGAAGAGGCGTCAGTAGTCTATGAAGATCTTATTATACCGATTATTTTATAAATGAGGTAGGGTAGAGAGATGGTTGGATAGGGTCGATCGAGTCGACCATTTCTTAGGTGGACGTTACGTCCTATTAGTCCAACCTAAGGACCCCACCCTTAAAGGGGACCTTTTCCCAATCCGATGGTCAGGACACAATAACCCGAAGGGACCACCGAATCTACCATTTCTTAGGTGGACGTTACGCCCTCTGGACCTAAAATAGGGATCCAACTCTTCTAAGGGACCTCCTCCCGTACCGTTGGGTGAGGTCATAAGAACGGATCTCTTAGAGTACCTGTCTCCTTGGACGACCCGATGTCAGGTATTCCAGTGTGTCTCAACCTGTACTGACTCACTGATTCGTATTATCAAATGTTTAGGACAGGTTTAAGTACTCTCGTAACTAGTACGTTAAAAACAAAGTTTATTACGGTTTATGGTGATGGACGGGTGAAACGAATAACGGAGAATATTTTATTTTTAGTCTGTAGGAATCAGATTACAATCAAAAACGGGGTACTTGGACGAAAAAGTCATGATAAAGGGTAAGGAAATAAAATGTATAAAATAAGTACTCGGTTAAAATTACAACTTCTAAATGTTAAGTGTTATCGTCATAAATTTTAAAAATTATGGTAACAAAGATGGTAATTAAGTTGACTTTGAAAGTACAGTTGACGGTTTTTAGTACTTGGTATAGTTTTTCCAACGGACAGTATAGTAAAGGGTTTCATCTACGAGATACCAAGAGTAAAGTACAAAGGTCTTCACTGCTCTTGACAGGAATAAGGAACACAGGAGTCAAGAATAAGGTTCAGGAATATCACGTATATGCGTGTATATTCAGGAATACCGTAAATTCATTATTAACAAAAAACAAATGCAACAGAGGGATTTGGACTTGCGGACCATGTATCAATTACGAATTATACGAGAGCAACTTTCTTATTTCGTATTTATTTATTTCGTTTTATAACGACGACGGCGACGACGACGACGACGACGAATCAGGGTAGTCGACATAGACTGAGACACGCTGAGGTACCTGACATCGGGAGGTCCGAGGAGACAGGTACCTTAAGAGGTCCGTTCTTATAACCTCACCCAACGGTACGGAAGGAGGTCCCCTAGAAGGATTGGGTCCCTAGCTTCAGTCCAGAGGACGTAACGTCCGTCTAAGAAATGACGACTCGGTGGACCATTCGGGTTTGTTGTATGACCTATATTAATCTGGGTCGTTAGGGTGACGACCCGTATGTGTGGTTCCTTTGGTGTTAACTTTCTCTGTACACATGGGGTTACAAGTAACGTCGTGACAACTATTATCGGTCCTGTACCTTCGTTGGATCTACAGGTAGTCCTCTACTTACTTATTCTTTCGACACCATGTATATGTGTTACCTGATAATGAGTCGGTAATTTTTCTTATGTAAACTTAGTCAAGATTACTCCACCTACTTTGACCTTGGATAATATGTCTCACTTCATTCGGTCTTTCTTTTTGTGGTTATCTCATATGATTGCGTATATATACTTTAAATCTTTCCATCATTATTATTGGGATGTACGCTCTGTCGTTTTCTCTGTGTCTACATATTTTGTCAGAAAACCTGAGACACCCTCTCCCACTCCCACCCTACTAAACCCTCTTACCGTAACTTTGTGCATATAAAAGTATACACTTTTCCTAGCGGTCAGGTCAAAGTTACGTACTCTGTCCCACGAACCCCGACCACGTGACCCTACTGGGTCTCCCTACCCTACCCCTCCCTACTCCCTCCTCAAAGTCCTACCCCTTGTGTACATGTGGGCACCGTCTAGGGACGGTTACATAACGTTTTGGTAATGTTATAACATTTCATTAATCGGAGGTTATTTTTATTTCTTTAAATATAACTTTTTTTTTAGAGTTTACGAAATTTTTTAAATTTTTTTTTTGTGAAAGTTTATTTATAAAAGTTTACGACCGATAATATCCTTTTTTTTGTTAAAAATTTTTATATTGATCATTGGTATTTAATTCCCTGTGGGGTGGGTTCTCTTTTGGTCCTCGATACCTTTTGAGTTAGTTTTCTTGAAATTCAATATAGTCTGAGACTGTCATTATTTTCGATAGAGTGTCAATCTTGAATTTGGGGTTTAAATGTTTTTGTTTTATTGTTTTTTCCGACCCTTAGTCGTCTTTTTTTATTTTCGATACAATATCGTAGTTTTCTAAAACTGTAACTTTACAGTTGATTTACCATGTGTTGTTCGAAATGAAGTAGTGTATACTTAAAATTTTTTTATATTTTGTGGTTTTTCGTATTCTAAAATTTCAATCTGACTTTACAAATGGTAAGTCTGGGAGTTAATCCTGTAAGATTTACTATATGTATATACCTCTTTGAGTTGAATATACGTCTCAAGTAGTACACTTTACGGTCCGACCTTTTCGACCTTAGTTCTAACGGTCTCTTTATAATTATTAGAGTCTATACATCCACTGTGGTGGGAGTACCGTCTTTCACTTCTTGATTTCTCGAAGAACTACTTTCACTTTCTTCTCTCCCTTTTTCAACCGAATTTTGAGTTGTAAGTCTTTTGATTCTAGTACCGTAGGTGAGGGTTGTGAAGTACCGTTTATTTACCTCCTTTGTTGACTTTGTCACTTTCTAAAATAAAACCCCCCGAGGTTTTAGTGACACCTACCACTGACGTCGGTACTTTAATTTTCCGCGGACGAGGAACCTTCCTTTCGATACTGGTTGGATCTGTGGTATAATTTTTGGTCTCCGTAATTGAATGGTTGTTTTCAGGTAGATCAGTTTCGACAACAAAAAGGTCATCAGTACATACTTATACTCTTAACCTGATATTTCTTTCGACTCGCACCTTCTTAACTACGAAAACTTACTACCATAACCTCTTCTAAGAACTCTTAGGAACCTGACGTTCCTCTAGGTTGGACAGGTAGGATTTCATGACTTATAAGTAACCTTCCTGACTACGACCTCAACTTTGAGGTTATGAAACTGGTGGACTACACTTCTTAACTGAGTAAACTTTTCTGGGACTATGACCCTTTCTAACTTCCGTCCTCTTCTTCCCCTGCTGTCTCCTACTCTACTAACTTACCGTAGTGACTGAGCTTTCTGTACTCAAACTTATTTGAGGTCCTCAAACACTACCTGTCTCTCCGGACCGTACGACGTCAGGTACCCCAACGTTTCTCAGTCTGTACTAACTCACTGACTTAACTGACTAACTGATAAATCTCTTTTTTAAAATTAAATGGAATAGTTCGAAGATAGTTGAGAAAATGAACATAAATACATAAAGTCAAACAGGAAGACCTTAGATGAGGAAGAAAGACTACATATAGTAAAGTCAAGTCAAGTCAGTGCGTCAGTACACGTTGAGAAACGTTGGCGTACCTGACATCGTACGGTCCAAAGGGACAGGTAGTGTCTAAGGTCCTGAAATGAGTTTGAGTTCAGGTAACTCAGCCACTACGGTAGGTTGGTAGAGTAGGAGACATCAGAGGAGAAGGGCGGAAGTTAGAAAGGGTCGTAGTCCCAGAAAAGGTTTCTCATTCAAGAAACGTAGTCCACCGGTTTCATAACCTCAAAGTCGAAGTTGTAGTCAGGAAAGTTACTTATAAGTCTTTACTGAATGAAATCCTACATGACCAACCTAGAGGAACGTCAGGTTCCCTGAGAGTTCTCAGAAGAGGTTATGATATCAAGTTTTCGTAGTTAAGAAGTCGTGAGTCGAAAGAAGTATAGGATTGAGATTGTAGGTATATACTAATAACCTATTTTGTATCGAAACTGATCTGTTTGGAAACAACCGTTTCATCACAGACGAAAAATTATACAACAGATCCAACAATATCGGAAAGAAGGTTCCTCGTTCGTAGAAAATTAAAGTACCGACGTCAGTGGTAGACGTCACTAAAATCTCGGGGGTTTTATTTCAGACAGTGACAAAGGTAACAAAGGGGTAGACAAACGGTACTTCACTACCCTGGCCTACGGTACTAGAATCAAAGGACTTACAACTCAAAATTCGGTTGTAAAAATGAGAGAAGAAAGCGAAAGTAGTTCTCCGAGAAATCAAGAAGAAGTGAAAGACGGTACTTCCACCACAGTGGACGTATAGACTCCAATAACTATAAAGAGGGTCGTTAGAACTAGGGTCAAACACGAAGTAGGACGGGTCGTAAAGAGTACTACATGAGACGTACATTCAATTTATTCGTCCCACTGTTATATGCAAGAGGAACTGTATGAGGAAAGACTAAACCTTGGTCAGACAACAAGGTACAAGTCAACATTGACAACAAAGAACTGGATGTATCTAAAGAGTCCTCCGTCCAGTTCATCAGACCATAAGGGTAGAGAAATTCTTAAAAGGTCAAACAACACTAGGTGTCTCAATTTCAGAAACCGTATCAGTTATTTCGTCTTCATCTACAAAAAGACCTTGAAAAAACTACTAGGTTGTTTACAACCGTTAAACTAGAAACCAAGGAGAGGGAAAAGATTTATGTTGAACTTGTAGACCTTCAAGTGCCAAGTACATGACAGCTACTGATCGAACCCCTTAAAACTCGTAATTAAATGATCGCACACTCTGTTCATTCGTCATCCTTACGGATTAAACTTCTATAAAAAATTTTATATGATTTTAATTTTACGGTCTTTATTACCACACACGTACTAGTCAGTGAAGTTGGTACAGGTCGAGACACACTGGCATACCTGACATCGGGTCGTCCGGGAGACAAGTACCCTAATAGGTTCGGTCTTATGTCCTTACCAAACGGCACTGGAGAACGTTCCCTATAAGGACTGGGTCCCTATCTTTGGTTCAGAGAACTTAAAGAACGTAAACGTCCGTCTAAGTCGTTGGGTGAGGTTATAAGAACGGACCTCTTAAAGTACCTGTCTCCTCGGACCACCCGATGTCAGGTAACCCAGCGTTTGTCATCATGTATTGACTCACTGATTGTGAAGTGTGAAAGAAATGGTGATCACGGTGTACCCTGCCTCTTCCGTTACCGTGGGTTGAGGGTATGAGAACGGACCTGTTAGGGGACCCACCTCCTCGGACCTTCTGATGTCAGGTACCCCAGCGATTATCAACCTGTGCTGACTCGTAGAAGTGAAAGTGAAAAGTGAAAGTACGTAACCTCTTCCTTTACCGTTGGGTGGGATCACAAGAACGGACCTCTTAGGGCCTCTGTCCCCTCAGACCGCCTGGCAGATATCCCAACGTGTCTCAACCTGTGCTGACTTCACTGAATCGTCGTCGTCGTCGGTGTATCCTTCGGGGGTATTTGTTATCATGAGCTCTACTTCTCACCAGTCTTAAGGGTTCTTGTGAATCTCATCTCTAAAAATAATTAAATTTACATATTTAAATTCACACAAATAGTTTCATGTTTCTCTTCGGTTAATTTCTTAACTTTCTTAATTCACGTATTTAAGGTTTCGTAGTCCCTTTGTATCTTAATTGTTTCGACGGCCCCCGGTCGCACTCCTTGAGACGGGTACCGTTCCCAGTACTCCTTCCTCCGAACCGTATGCGTTTCCGCACTAGTTCGGAGTCCTTTGGGCGACAAGGGCTCGTAGTTGGGGTTTTGGTCTCAGACAAAATACGAGAGTGGATGTGGAGACTGAAATATCCCCCGAGAGGGGGTATTGGTAAAGAGAGTCTCTTCCTCATTTACACGTCGAGGTTCCGTTATTTTTAAGGACCCGCACTGTTCTCACAAAGTCGAATGCCTGAGGAGACTTCCAATAGATCGGGTGGACATATCCAAGCAGGCCGGTGTACACTAACAAATGTCGGAGGGTTGGACTCTCCGTGCTCCACAAAATCTGAATGATTTCCGTTTAAGAAAACCCCTCAATCTTTAATAATCATATCACCAAACCAATCCTTAATATAACCACTTCCCAAAAAGTAAACAACGTAGTTATTAACGACGATTAAGGGAGGGGACCCACCCTGTTCCTACAGAGTCCAGTTTGGAGAGACGACTGTCTGATTGAACACACTGTCTTAATAGGTATGAGGACGGTGTACTAACAAATGATGGAGAATCGGTATTTGTCGTGTCTCTCAAAACCTCATAAAACTCTCAGAATTAATCGTATCCCGAAAAAGAAGGACAACTCAGTTACTAACGGTGGTCCGGAGGTATAGGAATCCGTGGACCCTTATATAATTAGTTACATAAACCTTATATCTTTTCCTTTAAATCAAAAATTCCAATCGTTATGATCTGAAAAACTCAATTACCTAAAAGAGAAAACATTATCTAGTGACATGAAACAATATTTAGTGACACAGGAACGATACATTTTTACATTGAAATAGTATAGAATTCTGATTTATCTAGAATTCCCCTCGTAACCACTTTCCTAAAAGTAAACAACCCGACTACAAACGACGATTTAGAGGTACAAGGGATGGGAATATTACTTATATTGATTGTATATCCTCTTTATTCATAATTGGAAATTCGTATATCCTCTTTATTCATAATTGGAAATTCTGATTAGTACAATTGGAACCCAATTTATTTAAGGAAAGAACTAACATTGAGTGATGTGGGAGTGGGATATCCTTACATTGAAATAAACCTCCCACCACGGACCAAATTCTTTTTTGTGGGAACCTTTTTTATTCGAAAAACCAATAGTCTTTCTTTCCTAGTATTTTACAGTCGCCCAGAGTACCGGTCTTCTACTATATTATAAGGATTCTGGTAAAAAAAAAATGTAAATACACTTCGTGGACTAAAACTATTTCCAGTCCTGACGACTGGGGGTGCACTAAGACATACGTAGGGATACACATTGTTTTCCATATATTCGTTTGGGTTTTTATTTCTTTAGCCCAGTCAAAGGCCTTTCTGACTAAGGGCGTACAGCGAAGAAAAAACGAGGGTAAAAAGACCGACTTAAGGGTAGACCTCATACCTACGATAAGGTGCATCTGGTTCAATAAGTCGGAGAAAAAGATGTGATAGAGGATGGTGTGATAGGTAAAGATTAGAGAGAGATATAGACATTAATTATACATAAAAAGGTTTCTACGGCTGCGGTAGGGGGGTGGAAACTTAGTGGGACCTAGGTGGTCCCGACCTGGGACCGTGTTTCGATACTTTTCTCTTTTTATTTTCGTAACTTTTACACTTAGCTTAAATTATTTGGTTTAACCTACCATCTTTGTTTGGGTTTAGATAATCATTAGTGTTATTTTATATTTATCTGATTTGTATGAGTAGAGTTTGATCAGTCTTATTAAAAAATTTTAGAATATACTAGAAATGTTTTCTGTGCACTTATATCGTGAGTCTTTATAATTTTGTGGTTCTATACCTTTTCACATAGTCCTGTTATGATTTGTTTTATTTCTACTATATCGAGACAGTTATAGTCTGTATAATCTGAAATTCTGTTATTATTATTATTACAGATTTCTTTTCGTTTGAATATCGTGTCACTGAGGTTCATATAATATCCCCCTTTTTACTGTCTTTGTCCGATTAAAAGGTTCATATAGTCATTTTACCCGTGTAAAATTCTGTTTAAAACCAATAATAATTTAATCAGTTTAAATTATTTTTTATAAAATTTTTACGTTAATTATTTGTATTAAATCGACTACTTATATATCGTGATACGTGACTTCTTATATTACTTTGTATAAAAGAGTCTACGTAAGTACTTTGTTACTATTTTAAATTTATTTATGGTCGGAGTTCATTAATCATAAAATAACATAGTATAATATCCGGAAGTCCAATATATGTGGATCCTTCATTCATGCATCACGATCTTTACTTTTTTACACAAAAGTTTTATGTAAACTTTTACTTCGTTTATTTAGAATGACGGACGTTAGTTATAAATTGAACGGTTATAAAAAAAGGTAAGAAAAAAGTTTAAGAAAAGGATAAATCCTATAATGTCTTATAACTCGTCTCAAGGGACAAAAATAATACGTGTATAGTATAAATACAACAGAAGACACCCTCGTACTATTCATACGAAGTCAGGAGATTACGAATCTAGCACTGTGATTATAGTCCAGTGATGTAAGTGAAGGTAACCTTCACTGACTGTCGTTTCATGAAGTATACATTGTCAGTGAGTTATCCATAAACACTAACTAGTCTTCTTTTCCCTTTAGGTGTTTATCGTACCCAACCCACTCTGGTTTCTGAGATTTAAGTAAAGTATTAGTACATAAATGGACATGGGATCCGGTATTATTAATCAAGAATTTAAGTTTAACAGGTTTTTTATGTAGTAATAAAAGGGGAAGTTCGTGCAAAGAGAGGACGAAAAAAGAAGAGACTATGGTCACTTATCATAACATTTGAGGGTCGCTTTTACTATGGGTCGAATCTTTGATCTCCCTTCGAAGTAGAAGCAAAAGTTAAAAGTGGTAAATTCAAAGGACAAATCTACATTAGGGAGTAGCAAAGAATAGAACTAGTGACACAATCGTCGATTATTAAGAAAGACCGAAGATCAAAACAAAAGAAGATTATGAAAGGGATAATATGTTGGTTTTATTAGAAAGTCCTCACGTTTAGTTCCATACTGTATGAGGAAGAATTTATAACGAAAATTAAGAGTAATGAACGTTCTATTTAAGATTTAAGTAAACACGTTATACACTCAAGAAAGTTCTCAACTGGGAAAGAGTTAAAAGATAGTAATTTAGAAAGGAAAGTGAGTATCAGTAATTTAGTCGGATATTGTAACGGGGAAAAATATGGAAGGGACAACGTTTTCCGTAAGAGGACTGAATCCCGTGGATCATTTTTACCAATGAACGTTAGATTGAGATGATTCTAATTCAGTGATCGTCGACGTCAACGACTGGAAGTTGTGTGGGAGGTAATAAAATCCTACCTCTAGTCCTTACTCTTTAAAACACGAGACCCTTTTCGATCGTCCAATCCAAAGTCTATGAATCTATAAAGTCCTCTTCTACAATATTCGGATTAAAGAATGTAGAAGAGTATAGATCTTGTCGTGATTTTAGTAATTATCTCCGTAGACAAGGAGGATTGACCGTCGGTGTGAGAGTAATGATCGTCATTGGAAGACGGTTTTACACACGGACATGTACATAGAGGGAAGTTGTTTTGGTGTATATATGACTGTGTGTGGGGCGGTGGGGGGTGGAGACGTCTAGTCAAGAAACCTTCATAGACTCTCCGACAAAGGGTCCGGTATGTAGAATAAAACGGGATTTATTTTACATCGTGTTGAGATTGTCACACGTTTAAAAGTTAATTGTACCCGGTAAATAGTCTATCAGGGAAGACGAACCTTTTGGGAAGAACGAAGAATAAGATGAGTTAGAACGATTAAAGAGGTGGTACTCTCGAGTTGCAGTAGTTAAACTTCCTTACACAAATACTGGAGATTAAGTCCCACGAAACGGACACGATAAAGTCGTAACATTGGTATCAAGAGGTCATTAAAAGTAGGGGTCTAACTAATAAAAGAGAACGTATATAAGTGGAGATCTAACGTTCGTGAAACTCGTATCTCTGTCTCGATCAGTGCACACATGGGATAGGGACTGCGGATAGTAACTAATCGTACATCCTGAGTCCAAAGGATCGTTTTCACACCACCTTCATCTTGTCTTTCCTTACTTCTGTCTTTCCTCCCTACTCTTCCTTACACCTTTCCTCTCTTCCTCGAAGACAGATAAACAATAGACTTCATTTTAATAAACTTATATAATGCGAATTATGTTAATAAAATAACTACCTGGTCAACTCCGAAAATAGGTATATAGGTTTTTAAAGGGGTTTAGAACATTACCTGTGGAACTTTTATTGTAAATAAATACAGTATGTATATCGTAGGTAGGGAGAAAATATTAAAATCAGTATAATTTTTGTAATAAGAGAGTTAACATGATTCTTTATTATTACTTACTATAAAGACAAAGTTTCTGTTCCTCGACTCAACATGTGTTGGAAGGAAATGAATTCATCAATTTTGGTCTATAACGCATTATGTGTTAAAACGTAAGAGAGTCGAGAGTGAAAAAAGAAAGGAGAGGTTGAAAGTGGTATTTTGGAGGGTAAGATGCGTCAGTGTAAATAAAATATCATTATTGTAATTGTCTTTTTTATTTTAATTGTACATGAGTCCTGGGTGAGATAGTGTTAGTGTTATGATTAAAGTAACATTCGTAGTGGAGTAGTTTTTTATGAGTGTTTTTAGGATACTCTATTCATCATAATAGTGATAAACTCATTACTTCCCTTTAGATTAATGACACAATTGGTGAGGTCTTAAGGTGAATACTTCCGTTGAGTGAAAACCCCTTTTTCTTGAATTCGATTCTCTGGGATTCCCTTACTCATCACAGTCCCTGGGTCCATTGTTATACAATCTTTCTCATCTTGAAAAAGAGTATTCTCTTTCTTTCACCATTATTATTCAGATAAACCCGACAATATTTGTCTGAGTCTCCGAATATTTATAGTCTTTGAATAGAGAGTGTCAAGACCTACGACCTTCAGACTCTAAGCCCTCGGTCGTAACAACCCATTTCCGAGAGAAAGTACACACACACACACACACACACACACACGCACACACACAAAACTTAACAATGGATATATTTGGTGAAACTATTAGTAATCACAAAATTCTCCATGTTCAAATAGTACTAATTATATATAAACTTTAAATCCAATAACTGGATAAAAATAACGAATATAAAAAATAAACGGAAAGGATACCTGACTTAAAACAATAGGGGTTTAAGTATCCAACTTCGGGAGTAGAGGTTTCACTACCCGAAGGGTTTACCGTATCCCTATTTATTAGGTAAACGGTTACATCCTCTACGTTCTCTACACCCAAGGTATGGACCCAGTCCTTCTAGGGGATCTTCTTCCTTACCGTTTGGTGAGGTCATAAGAACGGACCTTTTAGGGTACCTGTCTCCTCAAACCCCGTGTACGTGTGAGGTTATACTACGATAAATTTCCACCTGAGAAACCACTCTAATTACTAGAATATTTTGAGAACAAGAGTGGGAAGGGAGAAGAAGAGGGACTGCTCCCCATTACACTTGTGTAATGTTTTTCTTCCAGTAGACGTTTACTCCTTGTTCTAGGAGTATTTGTGGGTTAGATAGTCGGGGACCTAGAACCTGAAGGATCGGACATCTTAACACTCTTTCCCTACAAACAAGAAATTTAGTGAGTCAGATATCGTCAGACTAGATTCTATCGGAACTATATAGTCCGTAAATATGTCTAAGATGAGAAATTGACGAATCTAACTGAGAATTTTACGTTAGGTAATTTTAATCTGTTAACATTCGATAATAACGTGGAAAGGACGAAATCAGAAATCATAATATACAGAATTCTTTTTTATTTTTAAATTCATAAAACTTGTTAAGTATCTCTCTGTTCTACACTATACGAAATTTTTCTTACTAGTTTTTTTAGTTGAGTTGTTTTTATTTATATACATGTGATTTACTATTAGTATCCCGTGATATTATAAAGTCTGTTCAACCTCTTCATTCTAATAAATTTCCATTCTATCCTTGAGGAATTACGCCGGGGTACCTGACATCGGATGGTCCTAGGAGGCAGGTACCCTAAAAGGTCTGTTCTCATGGCCTCACCCAACGGTAAAGGAAGAGGTTAGAATTCTTTTTTTATTTTTAAGTTCATAAAACTTATTAAATATCTCTCTGTTCTACATTATACGAAATTTTTCTTACTAATTTTTTAGTTGTTTTTATTTATATACATGTGATTTATTATTAGTATCCCGTGATATTATAAAGTGTGTTCAACCTCTTCATTCTAATAAATTTCCATTCCATCCTTGAGGGATTAAACATCGACGACGTTAGATGGTAATAATAGAATGGTTAAGGATAACACTTTTCCAAAACACAAATTAGAACTTGACATTGAAAGTGACAGAATTGTAAAACAGACTCCTACTCCTAAGAACTACAATTAGTTCTTAGAGGTCTCTTTACCCTGGTCATCCAAACCTAGTCAAGTCAAGTCAACGAGTCAGTGCAGACTGAGAAACGTTAGGATACCTGACGTCGTGCGGTCCGAAGGGACAGGTAGTGGTTGAGGACCTCAAATGGGTTTGAGTAGAAGTAACTCAGCCACTACGGTAGATTGGTGGAGTTAGGAGACAACAGGGGAAGGAGGGCGGAAGTTAGAGAGGATCGTATATTATATATATATATATATATATGTGTATATAAAGATTTATATATTTATTTCTCTAACTAAAATTCTTTAATCGATTACACTTATATCTCCGATTGTTCAGGTTTTGGACGTCCAACCTGACCGACCAACTTCAAGGTCCTTTCTCGACTACAAAATTCAGGTTTCTGACAGATGAAATCTTAGGGGAGAATGAACCTCCTCCAGTAAGAAAACAAGATGAGTACGGAAGTTGACTAACTTACTCCGGGTGAGTGACATACCTCATACTAACCGAAATGAGTTTTCAGGTAGTTAAATACATTTAGAGTAGATTTTTGTAAGAGTGTCTTTGTAGGTCTCATTATAATCTGGTGTATAGACCTGTGACACCGGGTCGGATTTCACAATAAGTAAGTCGCTACAAGCTGAGAAATTCTTGAGGTACCTGACATCGGGTGGTCCAAGGAGATGGGTACCTTAAAAGGTCCGTTCTTATGACCTCACCCATCGGGAAGAGGTCCCCTAGAAGGCTTGGGATCCTAGTTTGGACCAGAGGACATAACGTCCCTTTAAGACATGGTATACTTGATAGTCCCTTCGGGTCGGTTCGACTGTGTATTTTGATTTGACGTTTCCAACTGTGGTAAACATATCACTGAGAACATTTAATATCATTTTGACTTTGTGCTTAAATGATTTACTAAAGAAGTATACACCGTTCTTTTGTGTTAATCGGTATATCATTTGTACCGATTGACTTAAAATACGATTATATGCACGAAGTAAAGTGAGTGTATTAATTGAGATATTATATGAGGTCTGTACCAAAAGGATGTCCTTAGTAAATCCTTTAGGAAACTTATTTGAAACTCACAGATGCTCTCCGTTTACTTGTTGTTTATTAACTTATGGTTCCTTTAGTTTATAAAAAAAAAGGAATTTTCTCTTTAAACACTATAATTCTAGTCACTAAGATATTGTCAATAGATAAATAAATGTACGTAGGTACACATATAAGACGTCAGAAGGATCCACTTGATATAGTGACTTTCTATATTATTGGTAATCTACCTTTACATAACTGTACAGTATCTGTTTCGTTCGTTTCACAAAATAGTCATCAAATAACGTTTCGTCTAATCTACCTAGTTATCCACTGAGGAATTATTGGGTCAACGATCCTAAACCCCCCTATCCAACAAAATTTAATAAACTTTAAAATAAAAAACTTTGAAGAACGATCTTATAAAGTTTGTGTATATTTCTATTTTTGACCATATTATTTAGGGGTGTATAAGTAATGGGTCTAAGTTGTCTTAAGTTTTCTGACTTAAGTATTAATCAGTATAGAGTCGATATGGGAAGGAGGAAGAAAGTCGTTGAGTCTGCGGCATGGTAGGTATTTATGTAGAGTTTTTCTATTTACCTTGTTTCTCTAGTGTTAAGTCAATAACATCAATTTTAATTGTAATTAACAGATTATAGGAGTTTTTTTTTCAGGTTGAAAGGGAAAAAGTAAAACAAACAGATCAACAAACAAACTAACTTAATCCTAGGTTTGTTCAGACGTAAACTAACTGAACGGAGAATCGAGAAAAAAGTAGAAGTTAAAGGGGAAGTAAAAGAAGTAGAACGTTGTTTAAACAATTTGACCGGTAAAGAGGACATCTCAAGAATACAGGACTTTAAACCACGAACTTAGAGGTGCTACAAATTAAAGAAAAGTAAGAAATATATATATATTTTATATATATATATATTTTTTTTTATATATATATATATAAAAAAAAAGAGGAAGCGGAAAAGAACACAAACATCGATGACGACTAGTACCTGACTTAAGTCATAAAAAAAGCCCCGTTTTATAAGACAGTAAAATTGAAAGGAGATGAGTATCCTCTGAATTAAAAATAGAGGTTCGTGAACAAAGGTATGATCTTTAGTATATGATAATTCTATACCATTGAACAAGTAAATACTTTGTTTTGAGTAACTTTAGAATGATTTATCTCCCGTGACATGATTTATAACTCAAATGTTAGAGTCGAGATTTAATCAGTCCTCCAACTGTTTACTTAACCTGTTGTTTGTTTACTACGTTTACACTATTAGTAACAAAACTATGTACATTTTCCTCTTTCCCACTGAATTACTTCGTCATTGGTTTACTACCCGTTAAAACCTCTAAAACAAGACATAGGGTCTGAGTGACCCACGAGAAATAAGCCAACGCGAACAACAAATGAATGATTCAGGACAGTTTGAGAAACACTGGGGTACCTGACATCGGGTGGTCCAAGGAAACAAGTACCCTAAAAGGTCCGTACTTATGACCTCACCCAACGGTAAAGTAAGAGGTCCCTTAGAAGGGTTGAGTACCTATTTTACGTACAGAGAACGAATCGTCTCTTTTTATCAAATTTTAAAAGTTTTCATTAAACAGGTGTAATATTTTTTATTTTTCAATAAATTTACTGATATATAATCGGGTTGTCATGTTGATAACAGTAAAATAACTGACAAATGATATGAAGATAAAAATTATGTAAATAAAATTATATAAATTATGTACACAAAAGTATAGGTAAAAGAGGTCTTTTTTTATAATAATGGATGAAGTTCCACATATAAATCGTTAGAGTTACATTTATTGATTAAATATAAGTAAAGTTACCCAATTAATATAAAATTAGTTATAAATAATAACTTATACAAACAACTAAGGTTAGTGAGTTAAAATATTTACTAAAATTTAATTAGTAACATGTAAAGGTATATATTGAAAAATGTAAAATGTTAAGGAAAACTTTCTATTGGTCGTTTTTGAGAATTTCACTTATAAAATTTAAAATAATATAAAGAACTATATATAAAGGTGCATCTAAATCCTTTCATTCAGAAAGAAAGTAGTAACAGAAAATAGTAAAGAAAGTAGTTACAGTCAAAGTGAAGTCATATAAATCAACGTCTATGATGATATAAAGTTTCTTAAACGATTAAGTCTTCTGTTCTTGTCATGTTTTTATTTATTTTTTATAACAACTGAGTTAAAGATGGCACAAAACCTCCTTTCGGAGGTACGGTCACAAAGAGCTTCAGTAAGGGGGAAAATTTTGGTAAAGGAGAAATTTTTTTTGATTTTCCACTTTGAGTTGGTATAGTAGGGAAAGAACTCCTTTGTGATGATGACTCAACTCTTTTATAAAAAACTTAACATGATAGATTACAAATATCTTATTTGTAAAAAAATATAAAGTTTACATTTTAAGTCACATTATGAGTTAATCGAAAGAGTTCATTATAAATGTGTTGACGTGTGTATAAATGAGGGTTCTATCTCGAACCTCAAAATTGTACCGAAAACTAAAAAAAAAAGGAAATTATATCCGTTGGATTTAAATTCAGATACAGACGATGAACTATTCCTAAACTGGAACTTGTTTAACGAATTGTAGTAATCAAAGACTTAGACATTTTACCTTTACTTTTATATGGATTACAGATCCAAAGATTTTTGATTTACTTTGTAGAATTCAAGGGGTCGTATAGAACGTGACTCATTTACTGTCGAAAATAAAAAGATCTTCGTCTTATTGAACGAAGAATTTCTATTTTTATTCTTTCCTTCTCCAATATCATTTGAAGTAATTTCATACTTTAGGAGAAGATAACTTTTAAAGATTGGGAGGAAGTGATTGAGACAGATGGTCGTTAGAAAATTGTGTATAGAAGGAAAAGTCCTAATACACAAAAATCTCCCTTTCTTTTATACTCTGCGATTGGTGACAACATAGATGTCAAACTCGGTGGTTGATATAAAAATGAATTAAATTAGGATGTTGTTGAACCTCTTCCTTAATACAAAATACTGAAAACTGTTTATTCTTTCGATCCTAAGTCTCTCAAGTGTGTTAAACGTACATAGGTGTCAATCATTTTGATCTGGGTCGGATACACTGGTTTCCAGAAGAGTAAACGAGACAGTGAAGGGTCTTATTATTACCTTACTCTATGGTAACTAACTGGACTCATCTGTGACTTATCCCCGACGTAATCCCCTGTTCACAAGTCTTGTGAAGAGACCGAGTAACGAGAATTCCCACGACACGGTACCGGAGACCGACCGATCGTAAGAAGAGAAGGTCACAATGGAATTTACGGGGAAAGAGTCACCTCGCAGAGTAATGGGTTCGAAAGTTGGGCGTGGAAGTACTCTTGTACCAATTTGAGACAGTGTGGGAACGAGATACAAAGGATTAATCGTGAAAGATATTAATTTGTTAATAAAATTATTAACAGACAGATTACAAACATAATTGGCGGTCTAATATTTTAGGTACTACCTTCTCTCTTATAGAGGGAAGGAGATGGAAGCAATCGTGACGTAGGGACAGGAGACTGGACACGATCCACTATATATATATATATATATGTGTGTGTATCTTTACACCTTATTTATATGTGTATCTATGTCTTAACGTATGTGAAAGTTTAACACGTAAAAAAAAATTAACAGCTCTTGATAAACCAGTGGTTACAGGTTATCATAAGTGAATCGATATGTACTTTCACATTCACTTCAACGAGTCAGTACAGGCTGAGAAACACTGGGGTACCTGATATCGGATGGTCCGAGGAGGTAGGCACCCTAAAAGGTCCGTTCTCATGACCTCATCCAACGGTAAAGGAAGAGGTCCTCTAGAAGGGTTGGGTTCCTAGCTTGGGTCCAGAGGTCGTAACGTCCGTCTGCGAAATGGTAGACTCGGTGGTCCCTTAAGATACTTTATCTATTATCTACTTTCTTTTACTTTTGATGCCTCATTATAGGGATTTAACTAGTTGTCTGAACAAAATCGTCTCAAAATTCTTACAACCCTAAAAAAAAAAGTACAATAACTATGACAATTACACAACACTCAATTTATTCAATACAAAAGAAAGAAGAGTAACAAACCAAAGTCTCGTCGACGTTTCGTCCCGGTATTGGTCTAAGTCACAATAGACAGAGTAACGTTAGAATTTTTTTTTTTTTTT